>PVIU01013555.1:0-55417 GCA_004026605.1 Ondatra zibethicus | reverse complement strand
GTTAGGAGTACTTCCAAACAGATGTGAATGCAGGGTTAGTTAGCAGTACTTCCAGACAGATGTGAATGCGGGGTTAGTTAGCAGTACTTCCAAACAGATGTGTATACAAGGTTAGTTAGCAGTACTTCCAAACAGATGTGTATACAGGGTTAGTTAGCAGTACTTCCAAACAGATGTGTATACAGGGTTAGTTAGCAGTACTTCCAAACAGATGGGAATGCGGGCTTAGTTAGGACTACTTCCAAACAGATGTGAATGCGGGGTTAGTTAGCAGTACTTCCAAGCAGATGTGAATGCAGGGTTAGTTAGCAGTACTTCCAAACAGAAATGTAAACCCTCCCCAAATTGCTCTCTCCTTAGCGCACTGTTGTGAGACTGACTACTGCACTCAGCTCCTCATTGTCTGCATTACCATTTATTGGTCACATGCTTACACCTCAATGAGTTCAATGACATTTTAGCACTACCTATATTCTGAAAAACTGCAGTTGTTCAAGGATTTTCAATAAAGATTCTCTCCAGACCGTCTGCATTGCCCTCCCCCCGGCACCCCGCCCCAGCTGATGGAGAAATGTAGTGTAAAATTATAGTGGATAATTCTCAAAAACCCAAAAAGTAAAGAGATGCAAAATTAATGCAAGAAATAAAGACTAAGCAAATTTTAAAAAAATATGAAATTCAGGTTCTTCAATCCCTTTCCATCTAAAACAAATCATCCACACTGGTCACGCAGGCAGTTCCCTCTCCATTCAAATCATTCACTTGAAGATAAGCGCCCACCAAACTCTTTAGGGGATTAACTAATTTACTGCACAGATACGGCACGTCTGTTGTAATAACAGGTAGGATGTATTGGGGTCGACCATTTATCAGAATTAGACTTCTTTGCTCAATTCACAGTGAATTATGCTGCCTACACGACTCCCCTCTCTCAGAGCCTGCCATCCCCTTATGGCCCCTAATGTGGCAGGCAAACAAAATTGACAGTCTCATCTTGTCAACAAGGGGCGATTCTCCTGAGAAGCCATTTAACTTTGCAGAGGAAGCAATGTATTAATGTGCTTGTCCCAGGAATGTTAATCATCTTCAGGCTTCCGATCTATCTTTGACGTGAGCGAAATCACCAAATTTGTTTACTAAATGAATCGTAATATGCTAATAAGAAAGCATGACATATATGGAAAAGCCAAACAGATGGTTTGTTTACTCCACTTTGCAACTTTATAAATGCTGTAACTCTGAAGATGTTAGTGAGAATTATTGGTTTGTTGGCAGAGGCAAATATGTCTTTTGCATACTAAATTTGGCACTACAGTTAGAAAACAATTTGTCATTGCTGTGGAATGCATAAAAATGTTAACAGAGTGATGGCATTTGGGAGGGCAGATGGGTAGATGGAAAATGTGTATGCCGCCTGCTCAGGTTAAGTATAGAACTGATATCCATCAACAGCCTTGCTCACTAACCATTCTAATGTTGAGTAGTGTCTCATAGGAGAAGGCTTTCAAGGGTGCTGGCTGTTCACTCGTACCTGTTGCGCTGTAATGCAAGGGGAGGGTGACAGTGTGATTAGGCTAGGCTTTCCCAGCACTTGGGGACTTTCTCCATCAGGCAGCTTATCTGGTGCTCAGCTACTGCTATTGTTGGGGAAGAAAAAGCACAGCCTCTTTTAAAGATAATCTGGGTGCAATTTTAAGTTTTGCATCTACTCAGGCTGGAAGAAAAAAAAAACCTTTACATCTTCTGATTCATATTTTACTGGGTAATTTAAAGAGTTTCTTAGAAAAGATGTTTTTTTTCCAAATAATCGGAATGAACTGCTTTCTTCATATTCAAATCTGTCTTCCATTAAAAAATTTCAATATGTAAAATATAGGACATTGATTTCTGAGATCATTTGAAAAGGAAATAATTTCTGAAAGGAAGTATTTAAAATGTTTTATATTGTTCAAACAGTTAATTTGTGATCTTAAGAGATGACATTAGGGACTTCTAGGTTCCCCATGGAAAGAGATGGTGTCTTGTAGGACTATCAATATTACTTAGCTTTGGACTTCATCCAGAAACGTATGTGGAAAAATGAAGGTAATGAACTTGAAAACTCGGGTGAGCACAATCTCATCTGCATAGCTGCTCATGTGTCAAAGCTGCCAGCTGAAACGCGGCTACTTCGGCCTGCCCACCAGCAGCAGCGCACCTATGCTGCTAAAGACTTCATCTTGCAGAAGCATCCAGATGATGTTTGCGAATTCCCTTGTAGTCACGCCGGCATGGTTGGAAGTACAGAATATTTCAGTAAAGAGTCGCTTCCTGCCCCAGTGTCACCAGCCCCTTCCAACATTCTAGCCCAAACGTATGCTTGAGACTACCACTAACCTCGCAGAGCCTCCTGGTGCACCACTGTATAGTGCTGAACTTTTTAACTTACTGGCAGACTAGCAACAAGGACGCAAAGTGGTCCAAAGAACCACCGGGTTCTTGCTGTCCAAGGATCACTTTGGAGCAAGAAACATTAGCACTGTCCCAGCCTGGCTCTTATATCTCATTTGAAACATCTCATTCCTCACCAACAAAGAAAATTTCAATAAAGTACTTTTACTGGTTTAACAACCTCAAGCTCCTGGGATTGTCAAAGTGCTAAGCCTTTTCCAAGGAGAGAAGAAATCAGCAGCTCAAATATAATTAACCTTCCATTCTCAATGCAAACTGCCACGCAAAGGAGCTCTGTGGTCTATTAGGGAAGTTATAATGGCCAACAGGCAGAAGCAAAATTGGTCAAAAAGTTGGCTGCTGCTGTCATATTTTTGGAATTATGATTAATGGTACTAATAATGTGGATGATTACTGATATGTGTATCTCCAGCAGTTTATCATATTGCTCTGGCTGCCTACATCCACAATAAACAGGATGCTATCATTTACCTCTTTATTGAAGGCAACCCCTCTCTTGAAGGAGCATATTCTAATTACTTCGTAATGTTTTATGTCTTAAACATTTTGCAGCTCTGGACCTTGCCAACTGCTTCATGTCTACCATTGATTAATTACTGAAGGTTTAATCAAAATTTAGAGCCTAATGTAGTCATTTATGAGCACACCACAGTGCCAAAGCACTTAGGCTCTGCTCCCAAGTTTGGAGAGTGTTTGGTTCAAAATCAAATCCCAGTCAGGCATGAAGATCCAAGAATTTCACCTTGGGTGCTCTGAGGTTGCCAATTCCATCTCTGCTGATGAATGGAAGGTAATCTAACTACAGGTAAACAACACTTTTACCTTCTCTCTCACCACTGGGCTCCCCTCCCCCCCCCGCAACCCCCAAGCCCACAGAGCTGCACTGCCTGCTGCTCTGGAGAAAAGGGGATGCTTCTGAACACCCATCACGAGAACATAGTTTTGAAGTGGTTAAACAAGTGAAAAATAATTTGCTGGGACAAATACATAAGTTTTTCTAATGTGGATTTTTTTATGGTTCTGTCATACAACCATTCACCGTTGAAGTTAAGTGTTTTTTTAATACCATTACTGAACTGCTGAAATGGATGCTAATATAGCTTGGAGTGCTAATGTCAAGTCGTGGTAATAAAAAAGACAGACTGCTGAATGAAATAATTTCATGTAAAAAATAGAACAAAAGTGCTCTCTCTCCCTCTCTGCACTTTTATTGAATTGGGACTGACTGCGCCAATTGCTTTAGAAGTCTGTAAAACACAATTACTAGTGAGTAAAGTGACCCACCAGTGCCCCCTCAGTGACAGAGGGGACTAAAAAGGCAGCAGAGCTACAGCAGTTCCCCTTAGCCCCATCAGACAGCAGAGGCTTCCTTCCAAGGGCCTGTTGTTTGCTCAAAATCTATAGCTTTGCTTAGCAAAACTTGCTATTTCCCATCAATGTGATGAAGTAGTTTCATCTATCGCTTTCTAAGATGGTCTCTTTTTTAAATTAAGGACCATCTGTATTTTGGTCTTTCTGCTCAAGTGTTTTCATATATAAACACACATGTGCACCACTGGTGCTCTTACGGGAGAAGGTGGGCATGATTGAGTGCTCAGGCACAATTCAGATTTGTCTATGCCAGTCAAACGGAGCCATCCCCTACATATGTCTAGGCAGAGGTATATGGCCTCTCTGTCTTTCTTTTCCGAAGTGTAGTAGAAATTAAAGCAAGCAAGAGAAAGAATTAAGTTGGAAGTAGGTAACATTTTCCCCCTTAGTTAATAAAAGAGGTAATAAACTCTGCAAAGGAATAGAGTTAAGATTCACTAACACTTCAGCCTGACGGCATTTTACCAGGAATTTACAACTCTCCTTTTAAGCCAAGCAGCTTGCATTAGGACATAAAATGTAGGTATTTTTTAAAAGTGTAGCTGTATGTGAAATGACTGAAGAAAAACTGTCCTTTCCAAAAATGTGTTCTCTCTTCCTCTGACTTGTTGTGCCTGCCTCTCAAACACAGCTTGGCACTCGACAATCAGAGTCACCAGATCTCCTTTAAAATTTTAACACTGTAACTTTTTGGCAAGTGCAAATTTCTTTCATAGACTGCCACATCCACCTAGCTGAAGGTCCTGAGAGTCTTAGGGGAAACACTACGCCATTTCCAGTAGCCGTAGGAAGAAGGAAGGAAAACAACTTTACAGATCAATGCCAGGGGGAAGCCCAGCAGCAAAGGCTTTCATTGTCTTTGGAAACAAAGAAACAATACTTAAAGCTAGAGAGTTGGTAGGAGTTTTTCACCTAAGGGAGAAGGGAGCCCACCAGGGTTACATGGGTGAAGAGGGAAGGATCCCACCAGGGTTACACGGGTGAAGAGGGAAGGATCCCACCAGGGTTACATGGGTGAAGAGGGAAGGATCCCACTAGGGTTACATGGGTGAAGAGGGAAGGATCCCACCAGGGTTACATGGGTGAACAGAGGTAAGGATCCCACCAGGGTTACATGGGTGAACAGAGGGAAGGATCCCACCAGGGTTACACGGGTGAACAGAGGGAAGGATCCCACCAGGGTTACAAGGGTGAAGAAGGAAGGATCCCACCAGGGTTATATGGGTGAAGAGGGAAGGATCCCACCAGGGTTACATGGGTGAAGAGGGAAGGAGCACACCAGGATTACACGGGTGAGCAGAGGGAAGGATCCCACCGGGGTTACACAGGTGAAGAGGGAAGGATCCCACCAGGGTTACATGGGTGAGCAGAGGGAAGGATCCCACCAGGGTTACATGGGTGAGCAGAGGGAAGGATCCCACCGGGGTTACAAGGGTGAATGTTAATGTATGTGCATAGTCTCATATCACCTTCCTACTGTAAGGATATCTGCAAAAGCAAGCACCTCAAATGACATTTCATACCAGCAAGACTCACAACTAAAAAGTCTATCAGGGGCACAATAGGCTCTGATGGGCCAGAAACAGAAAGCTGGGAAATGACCCTTTGCAGGTTATAGCACCATGAAACATACTGCCTGGGTACTTATGGTGTACCTTCTCTGGTATTTTGCCAGGATTTTCCAGGCAGAGCTGGTAAGAAGAGAAGGTAGCGATAAAGGCTATTCACAAGCATTCTGTTTGTTGTGGGGGCTCTACAGTCACGGGAGAGACAACAGCAACTTCCCTCCACAGCATTTATAAAGCATCACTGCACATGCAAGGGCAAGTGTTTTGCTAGCCACTGGGCTGTCTCTGTGGCACACAGTTCTGAAGATGGTGGCTGGGAAGGCTGCCGTTCTTGCAGAGGAGCGAAAGGTCAGCAGAGGTTTAAATGAGCTTGTCTTGCATCCAGCTGGGCCAGCAGGAGGTCATTAGGAAGATCCAAGGCTCACTTTAGGCTTGACAGAGTCTCTCCCCATGATACAAGGAGACCGTTTTGCTCATTGCTCTTCTTTCAGTATATAAAAAGAACCCCAGGGATAAGAATGACACCGAAGTTTATCTTACTACCAAAGTTTTGCTTGAGGAGGGCACAACCAGCAATTACTCAGGAGGGGGATTTACTTTGTTTGTTTGCTTTTGATGGAAAGTAATGGAGATAAGTACAAAAGGCCTATTGATCTGCTGGTTCTATTGTGAAACCAAACAGAGGTGCAGTGGGGAAACATCTCTCAGCCTTTAAAAGCCAGAGGACCCACACAACTTCACTTTATAAGGAGTTTTGGAAGCAGAGAATTGAAATAGGATTGGGCACAGTGTTGGAAATGAAGCAGTCATCTATTAAGAGGCTCTCCTCTGAGGATTAGCACACTATTTGACAGCTAATTACATTAGGGCACATATACTAATAGTTCCCTTGAACTGGTGCTAAGTGGCTCGTTTCTTGGAGGTATCGCCTGGTATTTATTGAAAAGCTCTCTCTATAAAAGTTCTCTATAAGTTTCCAAACAGAGAGAATGATGAAAAAAATGGATGCTGCTTTGGTGAGGTGAAAACAGGAGGCAGGTAGCATGTTTTCACATCCTCACCTCTGCTGTTAATGTATGCAGTGGCTCAGCAGAGCAGCTCATGTTAATTTATTCCTGCACACCTGTATAGGGCTGGAAGTCAGGTAACAAGACGAGCAAAAACTATACATCTCTGCTGTTTAGCTATGGCTACCCAGAGGCCTATACAAGAACAAATTTAGTTCTGGAGACATCAGCAGGTTTTAATAAACCAAATACAGATGTCTTACTCCATACAAATCAAGAAGTTTACATGTTTAAATCTGCACTGATTTAACTAGCAATCAAAGAGAAGGCTCACACTTGGCATCAATGGTTGCCTCATATTTATTTATAAATCACCCTAGGCAGATATTATTTTCTTTTAAAATTTATTCATTTGACTGAAACAACCTCCACACACCTTAAAGATCAGGAAGAGGCCCTTGCCTTTCTGATAAAAATCTATGACAAACTTCAGCAATTGCTGTGAGGTGGTTACAAATGAAGAGGGCAAAGTTCACAAGAATGCTAACTTCTTTCTGTACACGCCATCTAGTTTCTGAAGGTCTTCATTTGTAAATTTCCAATCACCAAAGCAAATACAAATAAAACAACATACTAGGAAATGATGAGAAAGGTTAGGAAAAGGACAGATATGGATTATCTGTTTGTTTGCTTCCTACTCCCCTTGAATTAAAAAAACAAACAAACAATGTATGGGTTTCTCCTCTGCATAGGTTAGTGGCCAGGGAACCCTCCTAAACATGAAGTGGTGTGGGAGGTCCTTCTGTCCGTGTGTTGCTTTTGTTGGTTAATGAATAAAGAAACTGCCTTGGCCTGTTGATAGGGCAGAACTTAGGTAGGCAGAGAAGATGGAACTGAATGCTGGGAAGAAGAAGGGTGGAGTAAGAGAGACGCCATGGAGCCGCTGGAGACAGACGCTGGGAATTTTACCTGGTAAGCCACAGCCTCATAGCGATACACAGATTAATAGAAATGGGTTAAACTAATATGTAAGGGTTAGCCAATAAGAAGCTAGGGCTAATGGGCCAAGTAGTGTTTTAATTAAT
The DNA here is from genome assembly GCA_004026605.1 of Ondatra zibethicus. Lineage (NCBI taxonomy): Eukaryota > Metazoa > Chordata > Mammalia > Rodentia > Cricetidae > Ondatra > Ondatra zibethicus. Next base: position 47,935 of record PVIU01013555.1, on the reverse strand, counting down.
ACAGTTCCTGTGTGGTTATTTCGGTTCTGGGCGACTGGGACGAACAAGTGGCTCACTTGCTGCAAAAATGAAGTCAAAGGATGAGAAAGTAGCACAGGTAAACTAAGCTCTGCAGAGTGTGACTTGCATGCTTTTATAAACACTGCAGCTTCAGGCCACAATGTTAGAACTTCTTCCCAGGGAGTGTCTCATATACATAGTTCTACACATTCCCTGACAGAAGAACAACTCAGCAGCAGAAAAATCAAGGGATACGTAAGGAAAGAATCTGACAATCATCATGGAGCATCAGAGCTCTTTACAGAGGAAATGCTCTACCTTCACTTCAGTCATTCAGAATAAAGGTCATTCTTACAGCTGGTTGGTGGTGAGGGGAAGCAGTTGCGCACATTGGTTTGCTCTTTATCGTTAAAGTGGAATGGTCCCTCTGACTGCTGAATTGATCAAGTACACCATTATTGGCAACTACACACAGAAGGACACCTTTGATAATGTTTCTGTCTGTTGTCATCCCTTGCATGTGTGTCTTTCTCACTGTCAAACCTAAAACATAGTACTTAGCATTGTTTTTCTATCTCCACCCTACTAACATGCTCATCGGAGGACCACAATGCACCCCCTACATACATACTCATCTCAGAAGCTGCTTCCAGCTCCTATAAGATATTGCAGTTTGGAGGACAAGGCAGCTGTACTGGCAAACAGGAGAAAAGAATAAACGCAGGGTTATGACTGGTGTTCTAGTAGTCCTGCACACTTCAGCTATCATGGGGATATTTTCCACACTGAACTTCCTCTCTACTGCTTTATTTGTACAAGAAAGACACTGTGGAGTCAAGGATGGATGAAGTAAGGCCTCCTCATGTAGAAAGAAATGGTCTGGAGACAGAATGTCTAAAGATAAAGAAGAGTGTCTTGGGAAGGTCTGTTGGCTAAAGAGAAAGGTAAGAAAGCCTGTCATTGTTTTAGCCCATCGTTTGATTAAAGGAACAAAAGAGGAACCCAGGCTTTCTGGAGTTTGTGTAGTACTAAAGAGAAGATCTGAAACAGATCATAGATGAGACTTCAGAGACCCTGTGCACAAGGAGGCACAACCACTGGCTGATAGTCATTGATGAAATGATTAAGTCTGAGAGAGAAATCTAATTATGTCCCAAGTCCACTGTGCAGAGTTTCAGGAAGAGGCCGGCAATTCAATGGCATCACTGTGTCTTGCTATTCTGGTGGCTGTTAGTCACACATCACTGTGTCAATTTAAGTTATCATCTCAACAGGATGAATATTTTCCTTTGGCAAAAAATAAATGCCCAACTTTTTATTTTGTTTTACTTTTTTAAGGATTTAGCTTGGGATAAAAAAAATCTGTGTAGTTTTTAGAAAGCCAAATTTCAAGAATAAAAAAAATCACTATCTTTTTTTCAGTTTCTATTTTGTCATTTGTCAAATGATGAACTCTAAAATGAAAAAGACTAGAGATGGTATAATATTTCACCCTCAACAATGTATCCACTGTCTTTTGAAACAGCCTGTCTATGTTCCTCCTGTACTTGGAAGATCACTGGTCTAACTTCTGTGTAGCTGGCACTGGCTAATCTCCCAAGTCCTTACAATAAAAATGGCAACTAAAATATCCCTTTTCTGTCAGCAAGTACTTCCCCTGAGACAAACTAATTCTGTCTCAGCAGCACCTCCTTTTGTGTCTGGACACAGACACAGCAGCACTTAGTGTGTTCTAGCGTTCAGTACTGATTGTGCATTCGTGAAAGCTCCAGGCTTGGATGCTTCTCCGTTGCTATTTATTCCAGCGTTATGAACTGTGATGTTTTCAGCAAACGAAAATGTGAAAGGAATTCATGCAAATAAGCTTAAATGTTGGCTTGTCTTCAAATACTCCATTTTCATAAATATTTTCATGTAAGTTTTCACAAGTCTTTTATATTTGTTAAAAAATTTCAATGAAATTTTTTTCAATGCATTAACTTCATCATCACTAATATACTGTTTGTAATCCGAAAGAATATTATTTAAAAAAAAGGAATGGGGGTGGAACTGCATTTATTAATCAAAGTATAAGCATCTTATCTGGTATTTTCTGGGACTGTCAATAAGAATTTAGAACTGAATATAATGGTAACACAAGAATCCTTTTTTTTTAATAGAGCCAAGATAGCGGAGGTAGACATCATTAAAAGAATAGAACTTGTCAGTAAAAAGAAAGACAATATGTATATTCATTAAAAAAGGATCGATCTTACATATGTGAACACACTGCAAAGACAGGTCACTACTTTGTGGTGATGCTTTTTCTTTTTAAATCAAGACACGGTATAAGTGCACAGCTCAGACTGGGGTCAAACTGGCTATCCCCCACTCTCCCAAGTGTCATGATCACGGGCTGTCCTGCCCACAGCAGTCCCAGTGGTCCCTCACTACCTTCTGCTTCGTCAAACACCTCTATCCAACTAATAAACACTAGAGTAAGGTGGAAGATCTTTGGAAACTTCATTAATTGTTTTCTACATATGTTTTAAACTGTGAAAGAAAGTTTTGTCTGAAAATATTAAAAAGGTTAGTGTGGAACCAAAACACACAATCCCTTGAAGGAGGCAGGACTGGTGGATGGATGGTGACTTGAGCTGGGCTGGGCACTATGAAGAAAAGAAAACTTGCTCCAAGGCTCATCCTCCATAGCTGAGGGATCACCTTGTTGTCCCACCACTGAATGGCCACCCTGACATTCCATTCATATTGTAAGAGGATTAACAAAGAATATGGTAGGCTTAGGAACAGCTGCTTCTGCTTAAGTCCCATGGTTTCAGAACTATAGACACAAAACTAGGGAGCAATGTAATCTGAGGGCTGTTCTCAGAGAATTCTACCCGATCTAAAGCATTTACTTAGGCGTGTCCCCCCTTTTATGGTGAAGTCCCATGGCAGATTACAATTTAGGGATGTGATCAAAGACACCATAGAGTTCAAATAAAGAAACCCAAACAACCATGCTCTTTCCCCGTATCAACAATTACTTTGGCCTCATTGTCTTCTGATAGCTTCATGATTCTTAAGGAACTGAAGGACACACTAAATACTCATGTAAGGAATGATAACATTTCTGGTTATACCTACGGAGATGCAGGCTGTCTCGATGTCCTGGACCTATGGTTCTTTCCATCCATAAATTTCTGTTTCTATATTGGATAAATATGTGTGTATGAAGATAATATATTGGTTTGTTTAAAAAGCCACAAGGCACAGCAGAAATATATATATTTATGATATATATATATCATATATATTTATATGATAGAAGCTGTGGCTTCTAAGGAAAGGTTCATGGGGAGGTAAGGAATTGTGTGCTGTTAAATTATTCACACCTAGATGCATGGAAACATACATGTACACATACATATACACATACACAGAGGAAAGTAGCATGCATTACTAGGTAAGATGCCATGAGATTCTGCATGCTTAATCACAACAAGCACTGACTGCATACTTTCTTCATGAACACGGCTTAGTGATCATATGGTCAATATGGGCAATCCTTACAGTTCATCAAAACATCTAACTTTTAAGTCCACCGTGACTGAATCTGTACCCCCACCCTCAGCAGGAGCAGCCAATGGAGATTTACTGACCTGTCTCTGCTTCGTCGAGAGGGGAAGGCGGCATTGCAGCCAGCCACTGTGCAGACGTGCATCTCTTTTAAGTGAACATTCCTGTAGTGAAGCTTCACACTGTAGGAGCTTTTGAAGCTTTTCTTGCACACATAACAGATTTTGGGGTCTGGACTAGAACACAGGTCACCTTCCGGGGAGAATTTTTGAGGGCTTCCGTAATTCAGAGACGATGCAAAACTTTCATGCAAGGCAGCCATGCTGGCCCCCCCGCCATTGTACAGTCCATACTGGCTCATGTAAAACATGTCGTAAGTGGGATCTGTGAATTCTTCCTTTACCTTGATGACGTCCTGGTGAGACGGCTCACTATGGTTCTCATCTGGCCTCTCGCTGTTCATCAGGACTTTTTCGCTCATCTCACTGTGAATGTGCTCATCCCCTTCCATGGATTCCTCACCAAGTTTAGGCTCTGAAGACTCAGACTCATTCTCATAGTCCCGCTCAGGCTCCTGGTCCTCAGATGTCATACTGTCAGCCCTTCTTATTTCAGTTCTTGAAATGCACCGGGCCCTACTATGCTTAGAGAAGTCCTTCACAGACATGCCTGGGCTCATCTCCTCTTGGGAATGACAATGATTGTCATGGCTCATGTCATTGACCACAGTTCCACCATCATTAGGGTCATCATCTTCGTCATCGAACTCGTCAGCTGTATCAATAATTTCCTTCTCAATTTTTACAGGCATGCTTGACTTCCTAGGCTTTTTCTTAGGTGCCAGGTCAGCACTGGGCTCATGAGTGCCCATCATCACTGCTGGCACTATTGGCTCAGAGGGTGGAGGAGGGTGCTGCTCTATGGTACCACTGGTTGGGATGATGGGACTGGTTGGGAGGGAGGTTGGAGGACTCACCATTTCCCCTGGAGTAAGTAAACTTCTATAAAAAGGAGGAACTGGTTGTACAGTCTTTAGCCCAGAAAATACCAACTGGCTAGGGAGAGGGTTCTGTAAAACGGGGTCGAGTGGAGGAGTGGTAAAACCCATTGGGGGCCGGCCGGGGCTCGTGAGTGTGAGATTTGATTTTGTACTAGCTATGACTGGAGTGGCAGCCCCTGACGTAGCCCGAATCAAATCTTTGTCTCGGTTATTCCTTAGCATAGGCATGTGAAGGCGAGGGTTGGGATTTGCGCTGTGGCGATTCCGGCTTCGAAGGGAACTGAAGACCATGTTGCAACCTTCAATGGTACATCGATGTTTAATCTTCAGGTGAACAGCATTATAGTGAATTTTGAGTGTGCCTTTGTCATAGAAGGTCTTCCCACATGCATTACAGAACACTCTTCCTTTCCTCGAGGCTGACCCCATTCTTCTCATACGATGAATCCGGAAGGAGCTTTTTGGGTGTTCAGTTTTGTTTAGATCACTGACTGGGGCAGAATTCTGAATGGGGGAGACACATGCTGGCTCAGTTTTAGGCTCCACATTAGTGATGCTTGTCAGGGCATTTCTATTGGGTGTCTGGTCACTCTTATAAGGTGTGGGGGATACTTCAGACTCACTGCTCTCATTATATTCGTTCTGAGTTGAAATGCTTGGTTCCCGCAACCTCAGTCCAGGCTGCTCTAAAAGCAGCCCATTGGGAGGCAACCCTAACAGCGGGGCTGAGACAGGGTTTATATACTGGAATGGAAGCAGAAATGCAAGGCTGTTTGGTATGTTTTCAAAATGATGGATGCTGGAAGGATTGCTGTTCTCTAAGTGAGCAAGGAGGCTAGGACTCCTGGTGCGATTATTGCTCTCGATGAAAGTCCTTATATCCGAGTCTGTTTTTGAAGATGGTACAGCCACAGCTTGCCCTTCTTTCTCCTGAATTGCCATCAGCTCCACAATGGATTTGGTTTCTCCAAACCGCAGAAACTGCTGAAGGGTGATGATTTCCTCTTCTCGAGACATGATGGCCCAGCGGTCCAGTACTTTGCCAGCAGCGTCCTACAGGCCACATCAAAGAAACAACAAAGACAAATAAAAAAAACTTATTGATTGTGCATAATTATTCAATGTAACTGAAGGTGCTCTGGCAGCTTATGCAACGGAGATCAGGAAGAGAAAACGGCATGCGAGCAGTGTTAATAAAAGTTAACACACAAAGCAAACTTTCTACCATGCAAATGTAGCAATTACGGTCACAGTTATAGAAACAGATTGAGTTTAATAATGTCAAGGCAAACAAAATGTGGACCACTGGGGCTCTGTGATCTAAAATGCCTTCAGTACTGCCATTTTAACACCAATGATCTATATACTATGCAACTCTTTAGCATATATTAGTATAAGATGTGAACTCTTGCTGTGAAATCTAGAATAAATGCAAAAAAATTGTACCCTAATCTTTGTTAAATAATGACACCATAGGAAAGAATTAAGTGCAGCTCATGAAACGTCCTTCTCAAGTCACGCAGACATGACACTAAACTCAGCGGTGGGAATTCCTTTAAATGGGAGTTATGTGACTTTTGGAATAGTTAAAAAAAATAGAAATGAGTAAAATAGCATTTCCCCCTAGAAAGTCCATCACTTCAATGCATACTGTCTTTTTTAAATGGCTGTATTTTTATGCTGGTTAAGAATAGGCAATTTCATGAGGTGGAGTAAAGGAAACATCACTTGTGAAAGGTACCTTTCCTCTTCTTGAAAACTGGCTGTAACCCAGCCATTTAAAGTTTGACGTACATTTAAAGTATATGACATCTTAGGATTTTGTTGAGAGGACAGGAATAGATACCTGAAAAGTAAGCATGTGAGGATTTTAGATAGAATACACGTAAAACGTTGTCTCTCAGCATCCCCCTCTGATAGCAAAGGGAGTCCACAGAGACTACACATCAGCCATCATCAGACTACGTGTTGTTAAATATACATTAAAAAGCATTTCACACTTTCATTTTTGTTAGTAACTGTGAGATTGCCTGGAGGTAGGACTTAAGAATCCTGCAACGTAATGTCAGGCAATCCATTATAGCATGGGTTGAGAGAAATCTATTCAAACAGTTAAACAATGACTGTGTGATTTTTTTTAAGGCATCATTTCTTAGAACCACCAGGATGAGGGATCTTTGTAGCCCTCTGTGTATGATACTTGCTCCAACTCTGACCATCAAGTTAAGAAAGTACAAAACCTAGAAAAACAAAATGGTGCTGGGGGAGTTGGGCAAGAGGGTCAGCTACAGGAAACTGGTTAGCATGTGTGCGGCCTTGGGTTCAAAACCAAAACAAACTTAAAAATGATGTGCTTACTAGGTACAAAGACAAAATCCTAACTTTACACTGGAGCAATCTAATAGACACTGCATTGAGAGAGGGATCAAAGTTAACCCCAATGGAGGGAGGCATAGGCCATCTTATACTCTTGATGGCATACGATGATTGGGAAGGGCAGTCTTAGAAACATTTTTTCTTCAACCCAATCATGAGAAAGGATCAGGAAAACCAAAGTTGAGGGGCAGTCTATAAAATACTGGATAAAACTCTTCAAAGTACAACAGTTTGAGGGCAGGCGGTGAAGACATAATTGTGTGGTGCTAGAGATATTAGATCAGAAAAGACATATTAGTGGGGAAAGTAGCAGAATGTGTAGAAAGACTCTAGATTTGATAACAGTACTATATCAATCTTGATTCCTTTGTTTCAACAACTGTGCAAGGGAAGAGGGTGAGGATAAAGGAATCGTCACTGTTTTTGCGATGGAAAAGTCTATCCTCAGCCTTGGGATATGAACTTCCCTCTAGACCACTCACGTTCTTAACCATCCCAGCTAGTGTGAGTGAGGAGACAGCCAGCACTGATCTGAATAACTTTTAAAAGCTGCTTGGATAGATGTATACCATTCCTCAAATCAGTTTATAGAGTCAGAACGCATGGCTGTGCATTCCTATGAAAGCATCATAATGCTTGTCCTCCCCTTATCATATAGAAATAATTGCCTTTAAGATGAAATGTTCTCAAACTCTCTGTTTAAAGTAAGCATAGTTTGGCATGGGTAGCTGGGAACTTCAGAAGATTCTGGAGTGCTGAAATAGCTACTAGACAATGGTCACTGGTAACTACTGATCTTAAAGCCTTGTTTCTGGAATGTGGGGAACAGAAGAAAATGTTGGAGCTGTAGGAACGTAAAAAAGCAAATTGTGATTTTATATACACTATTTCATTGACAACACCACCCCCGCTCCATGCCACCATGATAGAATCCAGAGTATGGGGAATGTTAAACAAATAAGAAATCAGAAGTGAAGTGTAAGACAACTTGCGAAGGTTCCAAGAAGCCCTCTTCGAGTCTAAGGCTGTGATGCTTCAGCCCTCTGGCTGCTCCCACAGGACTCACTAACACCAACTATAGTGAGGACACTGATTAGAATGGTTTCAGAGCAAGGCTTTTTCTAGAACTATGTGCTGGCCTCTTCTACACCCTTTCTTTTTGCTATCAGCCATCTCTTGGGATTGCTCATTTCTGTTAAGCGGAACCCCAATCTGAGCAGCAAGTATAGTCACGCTTTCTCCAGGCTCTTCCCATGCATCCTGACCATAAAACTATAGGTCAACTTACATGCACCTTAAGATCACAGCCTATGGAGTTAAACGAGCCACAGAAACCACAGCAACCAATATGAACCATCATGAAACCCACCATCATCTCATTCCCCCATCTTCCCATCTCTCTCTTTCCATGGTACACAGCATCCTATGTGTTTTTTTTCTCCTGGCTGACACAACACCTGCTGTTTCTTCTAAAACCACTACCTGTTAGAAGTTTGTTAGTATTAAGTAGCTACCGCTGAGAAATTAGAAGGCTATGACATTAAAGCTATTTAATTTAGGTTAAAAAAAATTCCAGGTAAGAAAGATTCAGATCTTTGCTATCTCTCTCTCTCTCTCTCTCTCTCTCTCTCTCTCTCTCTCTCTCTCTTCTCTCTCTCACACACACAGAAGTGTTTTATCTGTTAAGTAAAATGCAAGGTATAAAGACATCATACCAACATGTCTGCTAATGAATACACTGAAGAACAGCACAAATTTCTGGAGTTCAATGTCAGGGTACCCTCTGGATCCTACCAATATGAAGGCTCAGGAGTTCTTTCCCAAGAGGTTTTCATTCATTTGATCACATTAGCCAATAACTATCACATTTGTAAATGGAAAAAACCTCAAAAGTGAAAAAAAAAGGAATAAGGAGTCCACAAGCCCCTTGCTAAGAACAGCTTAGTTTGATTGTATTTATGGGATAAGCTGGTTCAAGGGAATAAGAAACCATGAGAGGTAATGAACAAAGCATGTACTGAAGATCTCTGCAACAGAAGTCCCCACTGTGTAGTTCAGTGATGCTCAGAAAGTGGCAGAAACTAGAATGCGTTATAATCATTTAGATGATCTGCTTGAAGGCTTTGTGAACAATCAAAAGCAAAACAAAACAACAGCAAAAACACACCAACAAATAAACACCAAGTAATTTACCGCAGCCATTAACCATTTGGAAACTTTTAGGACAATTTGATTCTACCACAGTAACTACAGGCAAGAAATATTTTTAGTAATTTATTTTTATTATATTAAATGTTGATTAATGATTGATAAAGGAAAAAAATTTAGGCTACCTTAATATTTGAGAAGTAAAGGTGATCAAATAAACTTTATCAAGCGAACAGGAGCCACAAATTATTAGATATTACCGTGAAATGAGTACTAGCAAAGCACAATTCCACTTTTGTAGGCATGAGAGGATCATGCTCTCACTGACAAGCCCATATCAACAGGACAGCAGTCCTATATATGTATATATTAAGGTCTAATATAAAATTGGACTCCTGACTTCCTCTCTAGTTGATGAATCAATTCCTTTAGGCTTTTCCATTTGTAACCAGAGTTCACTGATCTCCAACCCATTATTTTGGGAAATGATATTTGCAAAATGACAATAATATGATTTGCGTTGTTCAGTTAAGTGCAAGGTATTATTGTAACTATGAGTTTCCTGTAAATAACTGGGTATACTATCAATTTTTAAAGTTGAGAAACAACAAGTAGTTGAGACTTAAAAATTTGTTCTATCAGGTTCAGAAAAAGTTGAAAACACATAAAATACTAATGCCTAACCATATTATACAAAAAGACATCCTATTATTTCACCAGAATTGTCATATTTCTTACAGAAATCTGTCTGTTCTTAAGTAACACTGGAGAGTGTGTGTTTAGCTGGTTGGTTTTTTACGATGGGGATTAAAACCAGGGCATCGAGTAAACTAAGCAAGTGTTGTACACCTGAAGCACACGCCCGGCCTGGAAAGCCTGATTTTTAAACACTGTTTTTAGCTGTCACGGTTTCAATGGTTCACACTGACCCTGTCCAGAAGGCCTCTCATAAGACTTGTGGCTTCAAGATAACGTCGGAGGTTGGCTGGTTAATCTCATGGAGATGGACAATAGAGAAGGAAAGGCTGTAATGAGACAGAAGAGAGACCAGCGAAGTGGTCTTGGGGTGGACTACCAAGTGATCTCAAGATCGGAATAAGAATGAGCTCACGTATGTTCCCAGCAGGCCACTAACCGTGTCACAGCACAGAGGAGAGGAAACTGCCCCTTTTTGTGTTCATGGGAGACTATAAACAATACCAAATACAGCAAACACAGAAAGCATGTCAGAGGTAAGCAATACCGAGGAAGAAATCAGGGAAAAGATCAAATTCACTGTAGCCTTTAAAAATCCCAGAAAAAGATCTAACCCAAAAAGTGGAAGACTTGTAGAATGCAAACTAAGACACTGAAGACATTGAAGAAGATACCAGAGATGGAGAGACCTTCCATGTTCATAGATTGGTAGGATAAATGTTATAAAATGACCATCCTGCAAAAAGCCATCTACAGAATCATTGCAATCTCCATCAAAATTTCATTGCCATTTTAAAAAGAAACTGTAAACAATCCTAAAATTCATATGGATGCACAAAGGATATAGATAACCAAAGCAGTCCCAAACAATGCAAATACTGCTGGGGCTATCACCATTCCTGACTTCAAGCTATATTAGAGTGTTGCAGTAGTAAAAGCTACCATCCCTAGCAATCAGAATAATGAAACCAATACTTCTCTGAGAGTCCACCTTACCCCAGGCAGAATGGTCAGGATTAAGGAAACAAGACAAGTACTGGCAAGGATGTTGGGAATAGGGAACCCTTATATTCCTGCTGGTGGGAATGCAAACTGGTGCAGCCCATTGTAGAAATCAGCGAGTTCCCCTCCCCCGAAAATTAGAACTAGAGCTTCCACACAGCTCACATCTACCACTTGTGGGCGACCCCTAGGAGTCTCGATTCCATACTGCAGAGACACAAGCTCATCCACGCTAATAGGTGCTCTATCCACAACAGATAGGGCACGTTAGGACATCGAAACAGCCTGGACCCAGTATCAAAGCAGCACGCAAATTTGTATCTCTCTACTCTTAGATTAGTGTAGTTTCCAGAGATTATCAGAGAAATTTCTTTGTCTAGTTGATGTGTGTGTTGGGGCGGAGGGAGCTTGTGGTAGTTAATGCAGATATTCACAACTGGTCAAATACAGAGAGTAAGTGACTACAGAATACACAGCCCAAACTGAAAATCTTTATCATACTCCTTCCAAAAGCCAACAGACCACTGTGGAAGAGGAGATGGAAAGACTGTGTGAGGCAAAAGTCAAGAGTGGGCTGAAGAGAAACAATCTTTGGGCTTTGACAGACCCCTGTACCCACAGCGGCTGTTTGGCTTCCCCAGACCTGTACACGATCAAGCTAGTCAGCATACCAGCAGGGAGCTGCGGGTGGAACTCCTGCGTCCCCAGCTGAGGAGCAAGGGACAGTTAATGGCTTCTGGGGGAGGAAGAGTCAGTTTCCTTTAATGGCCTGGCTTCTTGTAGGCCAGCCATTGTTTAGTGGATGGCCCCACACCAAGAAGGGCCTGCACAACACAAATTGGAGCCAATGGGCTACTGAACTTAATAAAACAGACCTGAAGTTGGGGGAGGGCGTACGGAGGTGAGAGTAGACCAATGGAGGAGTGGCAATGAATTTGATCAAAATACGTTGCATGTAATTCTAAAATAATTCATAAAATATTTTTAAATTAAGCACATAATTTAAGGACATTCACTCTAATAATAGAAAAGAAAAAAACTAGAAATTTTCAAATTAAAGTCATAAAAGAAAACCCTCTAATGGTTAAGCTAAAAACTAAAAATATTTCCTCTTCTATAAGTTTAAATTTTAAAGTTAAATACCACCAAACTCTAATGGCTCCCGACAACCTAAAACAGAACTGGAAGAAGTTATGAGATTGTTTTGATTTCATGTCTAGATATTTATAACACGCTTTATTAGAAGAGGTCATCACAGCTACACTGACACTGGCTTTCATGATCAGCTTCCCATGGAGAGTTTATGTTTGTGTTCTTTCCAGTTAACACAGCATCAAAACAAGAGACATGGCTCAGATAGAAGGTACAGAAATTATGGAATTTCAAGCCCACTTAAGTTTAAATACGCTAAGTTAAAAATCAATGAGACAATACCATGTACAACTTATATCACATATGTTGTGACATTTCCTAGATGTCCAAGTACAATGGAATACTATTGGGCAATACAAAGTAATACATTTTATATTTATTGTGTCAGAGGTAACTTTGCAAAACACTGTTCCTGTATATATCCTGAATGGATACAATATTCTCCTAACCCAATGAGAATTCAGAGAAAGCAGGATTACAGTAACAGACTGCTGGTTATGGTTACTAGAGGCTGAAGACCAGAAGGAAACTGACTAGGCACAATATTATGGAACTCTTTGAGGTGATGATAATATTCTGTCATAAGTGTCTGTACAGATGTATACTTAGGTGAATCTTACTGTTTTTAATGTATACTTTGGTGAACTCAATTCTGAAGTTAAATTATATAAATTGTATGACATCCAACACTTACAAATTTCTGCCTCCTAAATTATACTGTGACTATAATACAAGCATGCATATTAGTCTATTAGTAAACTATGTAAGGCAATCTGTGATATGAAGATTAAACATTAAAATTTCTACTTAGTTTGTAGCAACAAAGACAATTTTTGTTAACATTCTATATATGAATTTACAATGATATAGCACTAATTTCTAGACTTATTTATGTTGTGTATGTGTGTTTATATCTGGGTATACGTGAGCCTCAGCATACATATAGTTCAGAGGAAAACTAATGGGAGTTTGTTCTCTTTTTCCACCAGCTAAGTTCTGGGGATGGAACTCAGGTCTTCAAGGCTTGGTGGCAATGCCTTTTCCTGCTGAGCTATCCTACTGATGCTCAAGCGTGAACTTAGGAAGTTCTATTCATGTCAGGGTAAACGCTCTACACATTTTTATTAATGGGAATATGCTCATATGCTTTGGAGGGTTCTGGTCACAGAGCTAATATCAGAGTGTGTAGGCAGGAATTATGTGCATACATCATACACTGAGATATTGATACACTCTTTTACTTGTTCCCTCTTTTCTTCAAGCTGGCCTTGTCTTTAGAAAGACATGTCTCAGAATACAACCAGGAATTAGGAATATATCAATCTGGATTCACAAGAGGAGAATTTGGTAAGTTCATATCATTATCTGAAATGAAACAAACAGGGTAATGCCATCAACTCTACAGATGGAGGTAGGTTGGTGTCTTAGCTAGGGCTTCTTTTTTATTGTTTTTATTGAGCTATACATTTTTCTCTGCTCCCCTCCTTTCCTCCTCTCTCTTCCCCCAACCCTCTCTCATACTCCCCATGCTCCCAAGGAGAGCGCATCTTTTTCTACTTCCCATGTAGATTAGAGCCATGTATGGATCTCTTAGGGTCCTCATTGCTATCTAGGTTCTCTGGGATTGTGATTTGTAGGCTGCTTTTCTTTGTTTTATGTTTAAAAACCACTTATGAATGAGTAAATATGATAATTGTCTTTCTGGGTCTGAATTACCTCACTCAATATGATGTTTTCTAGCTCCATCCATTTGCCTGTAAATTTCAAGATGTCATTTTTTTTTTTACTGCTGTGTAGTACTCCATTGTGTAAATGTACCACATTTTCCTTATCCATTTTTGGTCAAGGATCATTTAGGTTGTTTCCAGGGTCTGGATATGACAATGCTTCTATGAACAAAGTTGAGCACATGTCCTTGTTGTGTGATGGAGCATCCTTTGGGTATATACCCAAAAGTGGTATTGTTGGGTCTTCAGGAAGGTTGTTTCCTAATTTTCTGAGAAATTGTCATCCTGATACCCAAAGGGGCTGTACCAGCTTGCACTCCCTTAGCTAGGGTTTCTGTTGAAAAGATGAGACACCATGACTAAATGACAAGTTGAGGAGGAAAGGGTTCATTTGCCTCCCATATCACTTATCATCATGGAAGGCAGTCAGGACAGGAATGCTAACTGGGCAGAAACAGAGGCAGGAGCTGAGGCAGAGTTCATGGAGGGGAGCTGCTTACTGGCTTGCTCTCAGTAGCTTGTTCAGTCTGCTTCCTTATAGAACCCAGAACCACCAGCCCAGGGATGGCACCACCCACAGTGGACTGAATCCTCCCCTCACCAATCACTAAATAAGAAAATGCAGCTGAGCCTTATGAAGGCCTCTTCTCAACTGAGGTTCCCTACTTTCCCTAGCTTGTGCCAAGTTCATCAGACCAGCCAGCACAGCTGGACATAGCTAGCTTTAGGTAAGAAAAGCGGCAGCAGCCTGAGGGTAACCCTTTAGGGACCACAAACAGCTTGAAGACACAGTTTAACCCTTCACAAACTTTCAGTATTCTTCCATTCTCCTGAGACCTACCAGGCATTAAAACTAAGGATCCACTCACGTGTAAGAAGAAAATCCTTCAATGTCAAATTATCACTTTCAGCCAAACCCACTTTCTGAGCTCTTATTTTAGCCTTAAATCTTAAATGGGGACTCTGATATTTCAAAATGGTTCCACCTCCTTTTTAAAAAATTTATGTTTATCTCACAAATTTATTTGATTTGGCATTTTTAAGTGTTCACGGACCAATGTGCCTGTATGTATGTGTGTGTATAAGTGTATATATGTATGTATGCATGCAAACAAAAGAGGAAGATAAAGAACATGGTTAGACAAAAAACAAATCTGTCTGAATAGATTCTGGGAACTACTTAGGGAAAGTTTTTAAGCAATGTTGTGATAATTTCTGAGAAACACTTAAAATCATGTGGGAAAGGATCTTGGCGTGCTCATTTGTTTTAGTAAATTTTACACTTAAACATATTTCTTTCTGGGTACTGCTTGAGAGATGTGCCACCAGTATACACAGCATACATCAGAGCAGTCTGGTTGTGTAAGTAAACAAAACTCACACTGCTTTCTAGTCACACAGCGCCCTTTTATGTGACTGCTTGTCTGGCTTTTGAAGCTAATGTTTCCAGGAGGCCAGCTGTAACAACTGTAATATCTGTAGGCAGAATGAAACATACTCATTCATACCATGACTGCACCAAATGGTTCAAATTAGACTTTACTTTTAAAGAATCAACATTTGTTTTGGGTACTGAAAACCCTACTCAATTTCTATGACTTGGAAATTTGTATTTTGCAGAATTCCCCAGGAGCATATTTCACCTTCAAAATACAATGTTGACTAATTACATCCTTTTCTTCTTGCCTGGCTATAAAAGAATTGTCCCTTGAGAAAAAAATCAAGGCGTGCAACAGACAGGAAGACAGACGTCCAAATAAAACTGAAACGTGGATTTGTCAGTATTTGCCCATGTGATTATCCTTCAGAAACTGACACACTTTCCTCATCTATTCAAGACAGTCTTTGTCATGCAAGAAGCATGTCAACATGAGAACTGGCATCTGTTGGCTTGCTGTGACTACAGAAGCTGATACTAAATTCACTACACCCCTCCATGCAAAACTGGGCTCCAAACATCATCATATACCTTTTCCAACCCTACCCCAAAAAACAGTTACAGAAACACACAAAATTGATTAGAATGTGGAAACTCTCAGAAAACCTGAAGAATCTTCTGTCATTAAATAAGGTGAGAATTGTATTAGTCCTTGTTAGATGATAGGCTAACAATGAAGCCTGTTCTCTATAAATATTTTCGGTACACAAGGGCTGACATTTTAAGTGATACTTACTGCACTTGTGTGCATGCACATCCATGTGTATGTGAACACAGAAGATGCTGATCTTACTGTTGCAGCTGTATATGAACCAGTTGTATATGAAATCAGTTTTATGTAGTATTTAAGATACTTGATCTTTGAGAATGGACATAATGATGTGAGGCATATCATGCTACTTGAAAAACTATACCAAGTACAAACTTAAGGATTGCTTCTGCTTGGATGAGACTAGAAGTTTAAGGAACACAACCCTTGAATACAGCTCACAGGATAAGGAAGCAGCAACATGGAATACAGCTCACAGGATAAGGAAGCAGCAACATGGTAACTTTATGTTACATTTAGGTACCGGCTTTGTAACATACAGTTAGCTATAATTTGTCTTTCTGATTCACATCTGAAAATACTTTCTACAGTGAAAAGTTATTTTCTAAAGAATGAAAACTCAGTAAGCTAAACAATCTACCCACCACAAATGATTAACTTTCTACACAAAACAGTCTTATCAAAATGCTAGAGAAACTAGCTTTAAAAGGCTAATCTGATTTTAAAACATATTGTTTTGTTCTGGATTTTAAACCATCATTTAAGCAGGATGTGCAGCTCAGTGGTAGAGCACTTTCTTACTTCTGATAATGAGACTCTGGGGTTTGTTCTCTAACACCAACAGCAACACACACACACACACACACACACACACACACACACACACACACACACACAGAGCACACACATATGCCTGGCAAGAATATGTAATTTGCAGAATACCACCTTGCTTTATTTCAGTAACAACCTGCAGACTGCTTTTAGTTTTAGAACTATGATTATGATAGATCACCCCAGTGTTATAGCACAGTAAATCATAGAAGCTCTGGGGCCCAACAGGACTTTGTTAATTTACTCTGGCATTTTAGATTATCCAAATTAGAACCTGTCATATGCATTTCCTGCCTGGGCATTTGTTTGTAAAGAAATAAAGCAGGTGTCTTGCTTTACCTATGAAATTCAGAGGAGTAAATTCTAGCAAAGTTTAGGATTACATTTCAAAGATTCAAAAGCATTTTTCAAGTTACTTATATCTATTGTAAATCAAACCTGAGAAACTTTGAAAGACAGCATGTGTTTTCATATTTAATAAAAGGAATAACTCAAATTTTTAAATTCTGGGACTGAGGTTTGACCTCAATGCCTCTCTCAACCACTGAGCTAATGCCCAAGCCTGAAAATCCCACATCTTAAGTTTCTATTTCTAGCATATTCAATCCCTTGCTGTAAACTGCTCATGAGTCCTTAATTTTAAGCACAAAATACCTAATTCTAACTAGTTTATAATTAAAATATACTTTGTATCTTAAAGTTGCACATTTTGATTATTCTTAATTTAACAGAATTTAGAGAATAATATAATTAAGAACGTGACAGACACCTAAAAATTAGTCTTGGTTTTGCCCATGACCAGCTATATGAGTACTAAATCACTACCATCCAGCTTCAGTGTGTCCATATGTAAGCAAAGGCCGTACTAACATCAGGTCAGAACTCCTCTATTCCACCATCTGTGTCTAGACTCTAAACATATCATTAATGTGAATTAAAATATTTTAAAAACTGGCAGTTTTACATTAAACCAACTTGTTTTCAGAATATAGATATTTGTAATGAAGGCATTCCTTTTGCTCTGAGTCTTAGATTTTCTGGAATTTTGGATCCTCTCATCCTCCCAACCTCCTGCCATGATGATTATGTCTGGGCTGTTTACCTATGATGTAATTAAAGGTCCTGGCTCTTCTTGATTAATTCTGAGTTCTGGTCAAATAAATGACCAGTCTGGTGATAACCTTGCTTAAAACTTGGGCAACCATCCTGCTAAGTTCCTCTAGGGCTTTGAGACACCTGCCCGCCGCACAGCCCAATAAAGTTTCTAGGGGCTTAAGAATATTCTGCAGCTTGAAAGTAGAACTGTATCTTTTTGGTTAGACATTAATAAAGCCATATAAATAATTATTATATTTATTAAATATTATAAATAATTATTTATAGTCTTCAACAAAGCATGTGGTTCTGAAAAGGCAGCAGCAGTTAAGTATGTAAGATTCTCTCCTCAAGTAAACTCTTTAGATAGACACGGGACATTGGACACATGGACATTGCTGAGAGTCCAGAGAGTAAATAATTTGTGTTCAGGATAGCAAGGGGATGGTTTGAAATCCACAGAGAAAACACTAGAAACAGGAGGAGAGAGAGGAGCTTTCCCACAGATGACCCCATTTTCTTCTCTTGTTCACAAAGATGAAGCTCAGGTCCTGTGCTGGCCATCGATCTGCTGGCTCTGCACTAAACGAGACTTGCCAGGGCTCTTCTGATAGCCTTGCCCTGAGTGTGCCTTTCTAGCTTTCTTCCCTTTCCACAAAGCTCTGACCCTAAATTTCCAGGCAGATTCCATGTGTCGGCAGGGCTCTGCTGGGCTTCACATTCTAAACAGTCATATACACCCTGTATTTTCCCATAGTGCTTGAGGAAGAACAAAAACAGACCCCAAAATGTTTCATTGTGAGGTTATTTGCATAGCAGATAATGTTTAAAACCTCACCAGCATTCAAAGGCACAACCTTTAATCTTTGTTCTATCAGCATATTTTTGACACTGATACAGAGCTTTCAAAGCTTGAATGAATGATCTAATTCATGTATCACACCTGGAATTGTTCTTTACAGCAGAAGCAGACTGAACAACCCAAAGGAACTTTAACATATTCATTAGAATGTGAGAGATGAGGACCAATGACCAAGTGTGTGATTGAACAGAAAGATGTATTGAGAGATTTAACTTTTGTTCTCTGGGCATAAGAAGAGCAGCAGAACACAAGATTAATTTCCTACTTTATCATTCATCAGGGAACAACACAGTATTATTTGTAACATACACAAGGCTATTGATGGATACACTCTCCTTTGATTGTTCAGACTAAATGTGTTCATATAAAAGGCACCCACACACACATGTGTGTATAATTATAAGCCCAAATATTCATTAATAGTTTGGGTTTCTGTATTTCTACACACAAGATATCAGTAGAGACATTAGGTATCTTATTTGGCCACAAGAGAGGTGATTTGAGGCTAGTGGTTGACTGAAAAAATTTAGGCAAAAAACAGAAAATTAAATGATCAATATACATCACCATAGCAGAAAATTCAGAAATTCAAAATAGGGGCTAAGAGGAGGAAGCATGCATTACAGGGTACAAGGTAATAACTGCGTCTGCATGCCTTAATACCCTCTTGTCCCAGCAGCCCTGACTTTCTGAGCAGCCCACTTCTCCACATTAACGGCAGTCATTTGGAGAGCAGCAAACGTGCCATTAGAAGCACTTTTACAAGTGTATATTCATCCACCAATTAGCTTAATGTGGCCGCTTTCTGCATATTTTCTATCCAGGCTTGCACAAATCTTATTAATATTTCCCCCTAGCGCTTTGACAGATTACCTTGTCATTACGCATCCTGGAGCCTTTTAAACAATATGGGTAAACTACTGTTTGTGAGGTTAATGACAATTATCCCCTAATTACTGCATAAGTCACTCACTCCACTTTATCTCATAGGCAGGGTTCTGCTCTGTGTATCTGCCATTGTGTCACTGTAAATGAATCTTGTATTGCTATGTTTATCTGCCACTGCCTTGTAAATTATACTGACAGAAGAATGAACAAATTACTGTATGTCATCACTTAAATACTACTTCTGAAATTAAAATAAAAAAAAAGCTTCGGCACAGAGCTTAGATTTTAGCAGATCACAATTAGTAAAAACATATTTAATGTTTTATGTTACATTTCAAGACTGAGAGCTTGAAATTTAGTAGTGGAGTCACAACAATGAGACTGGGGTGAGTGGAAGGTGAAAAGCAATGGGGATAAAAAGAAAGAGGGTGGGAGGAGGAGGAGGATGAAATAATGACGCTAGCCTGACCTCCTGAATGCATTTCCTATTACTTTAATAGTTGATATGGCATTCTGGAAGTATTTTCCAAGGTTTATCAATTTTAAATCAAATTAAATGGGTTAGGGCTAAGCCATCCTCTTCAGCTGGGATCATTTTTTTCGGTTACTTATAACTACTCCAGACACAAACACAGAATCTATGTAATTGAGAACAGATAATGTAATAAAGGCCACAGGCTAAGCCAATTTCATTGATGCATTTTTAAACATTATTAAACAGGTTCAGAAACACTGTTTCCAAACTTGCATTTGAAATTGTTTAACAATGTTTACATCAGTAAAATTAGTTTAGTCCATTGTTGCACTACGGTGACTACATCTGCTCTGATAAAATTTACAGAGAAAATAAGGACCACATACGACTCTTTTTCAAAAAAAGGTGGAATGGGTCAACTGCAAATGATGTTCAAAGAGGGTTGTTTTTTTGTTTGTTTGTTTTTGTTTTTCAGCCAGACATTGATGATTTTTCAGACTGTCAGGTAGATAAATGTCCGCACGAGAATGGGCAGACACATCTAGCTTCTTGAGATGACCACCATTTAATATTTTAAACCTTTTGAAAATGGAAGATATTTAAAAAGTCTCCACTTAATGACACCAGGGTGGCCGATCACTGGCAAGCATAGGAAACAGGGCCACTGTGATCTGAAAGCTAGCTTTCAACCCTCAATTAGCTGGGCATGCGGAAAGCTTGCATGAAATTGCCTTGTGACAGCAGTGGTTTGGAAGGAGGGCTCCGGCACCGACAATAAAGCTGTCTGATGGCAGCACGCTCTCCCAAACAGTTCCTCTTGGTGCTCTTGCTGAACAGGCTGGAAGAAAACGCTGCAGCAAAAGCAAAGGAAAACATGAAAGCCAGGCTTGACAGGTCTAGCTCAGGGGCTGCTGGATTCTAAGTACAACCCCTAGGGCCCCAATCCCAGAGACTGATCTTGTCTGTATGGTGTTTAGGCAATGTAGCTTCAGCCAAGCAGAAGCTGCAGGTCAAAATGGAATGGGCTCCTGGTTAAGAATGTCATCACTATGACACTAGTAAGAATTTAAAAACCTTTTCCTGTTTAAAAATACGAATTATGGGCATTTATGCATAATATAACTTGGGAAAGTACTTTACCTGCACTAATGGTACATGCAACTGCTTACCTGTGTGATTAGAGTATAATGGACATATACACGAATGCAGATAAAGTATTGCAATGAGTTTATGAAATCAGTGCCATTTAGACGAAGTAAATATGAATACCGAAAGGCACGTGGGTGTGAGCCAATGTGAAAACAGCCACGAAAGGAACAAATAGCATTTCCTTCCTCGCTGTAACCATCTCTTTACATGTCTATCACTGCACACAACTGTCATCACATTTCCAAACTTTAAGACTAAGAAGGTTTCACACTTTCTAACAAACCTTTAGAGCAGAGATTCTTAACCTATGGGTCCCAACCCTCAAAAGATGCTGGGGAAACACAGGTATTTACATCAAAATTTATAACAGTAGCAAAATTACATCTATGAAGTAGCAATGAAAATAATGTTATGGTTGGGGTCACCACAACATGAGAAACTGTATTAAAGGGTCACAGTGTTAGGAAGGTTAGGAACCACTGCTTTAGAGGCTCACTATTATAGTAATACATTCCTCTATCTGGCATTTGAAGACTCCTCAATGTAGACCTGACCTACTCTTCACACATCAACTCTCGGTGAGACCTCTGAAACTCCAAGTCAAGAGCTACTTGTTGTGAGTGTGGAAACTACCTAATTGTCCTGACTTCTCTCTACCTTCTATCCCCATTCTCTTCCATCTAGGCTCAACTGAAACAAACCACAAGATGTCCGATGTTCCCTTCCTTCTTGCTACTCCCAGAAACCCTCAATGATTGACTTGCACTTTCAGGTCATACATGCCTCTGAACCACAGGCTTATGGACCTTTCTACCCCACTGCCGAGATGAACGGATGCTGCAGGAATGATTAGTAGCGGGCATGGAGCAGCTGGGAGGCAGCTAAAGACCATGCAGCTCATGATGGTTCTCAGATGAGCAGTTTTGCTTGCTTGCGCTCAGCAGCCTGAGGTATGACTGGAGACCTTGGGTTGCTTTGGTGTTTTCCGCACAGCATGCTCTTTGTCTCCTAGTCCAGTTCTCCACTCAGGTAAGGCAGACTGTACTCCATCCCATTCCCACACCCAGGGTTAAGTGCATTCTAATTGGCATGATGCTCCCCAGCCTCCTATCTGAACTACTCAGAAGGCATCTCCCCATGGATGGAACTCTCCTGACTATACAGAAGGCCTCCGGCAGAAATGTCAGGTCGTTTCCCCTGGGTCTGCTGAGGCAGGGAGACAGCCTCCTTACTATTGCTACAGGGACAGGGAAAAGTTAAGAACGACCGCTTGAGAACATAATAGCTACACTTAATCCCTACCGTTTCTCCCTGAAAGTACCAGCAAACTGTCTATTCTTAGGAAATGCTTTTTCAAATGAGTCTACATTCATGGCGGGCATTGTCTTCAGCGAAAGTAAGCTCTACCATATAGACAACCAGGAAGCAAAATGTTGCTGGTGTCTGTGACTATGGAGTGGATAGATGTAGATCAGCAGTTAATATTACACATAGATATAAACACTGCAAAGACAAATGTATGTATATTAAGATTTTCCTCCATTTTATCTTCTGTCAATAACATTTTATCAATCCCTAAATTCTCTTCTAGTCTTCACATTCCTCCTGTTAATTTTCATTTATGGCCTATATCCACTCTATTTTATGAAGAAAACTGCAATTTTGGGGTTTCTTTGGAGATTTGGCCCGAAGGTCAATAAAACCAACACCCTTGGGTTAGGATGTTGATTAGTAGCGGTATGCTTGCTCACAAGCATAGGCTTACTCTCTAGCATGCGCCCTCCACCTGAGATACAATATAGCCATTTCCAAAGAACAAGTGTCTGATGGGGGAGGGTTGTGAAACAAAGAAACAATGTCCAATCTAAAACATATACGAGAGAGGGAAGCTTATTTTTGCTAACATCTAAATTTTAGGCTGAAAGGCTTTTAGTAATATGGCCCCATGCCTTAGTTTCTTCATAGATAGAGTGAGATTTAAAAAATTAGTTACCGCTGGAGCTATGAAAATAATTAAATAACTAATAGCACTACCTGGTATGCCTGTGCTCTGGCACTGAGACAGGGGAAAGGTCCTTGCACACACGTTTATTTATACAAGCTTGAGATCTTTTTACTCATCTGAATGATAAGAGGTTGGGCAACTCACTTAAGGTCACAGACACAATAGTTCTGGAGCTACCGTTCATGCCAGCCTGTGTGTGGAACACACGGAATACGTGCAATGACCAATCTTCCGCCTCCACACCCCTGCTTGCTCCCTTCCCCATTCCTCCCTGACTTCCAGGGCGGAGACATTACTTAATGGGTCATGCAGAGTCTGTTCATATATCGTATATTCTTTCACCTGTCTTTTACACCAATTCTTACATGTTTATTAACGGCCAGTCTTATTTTCTAACTTGGTGGTTTCTAATGTCCCCTCACACATTTACAGGAATGCAAAGTTGCTTTTCCTATACCTCTGGCTCACGTTACAACTGTTCCAAAGTAAACGTCCAGAGCTCTTGTTCGCTGGAAGGCTTCGGCATCAAGTATTCAGTGTTGGCATTCAAGAGCTGTTTCAAGCTACTTTTTAAGTCTTACTTCATAGGTGCACTCACATCCACGACCAGGCAAGATGACTTTCACAGAACACTGTGTATGTCTCTACAACCTCTTTCTACTTCTACTGTTCCTTCTCGCTGCTCCACATTCCCATGTACTCACAGTGGACGAATGACTGTTCAGAGGTCCGCTTCTAATGGGCTAATGTACTGGCTCTGATAATAGGGCTTACAAATCCCAGTCTTTTTCCTGTGGTTTTCTGCATAATCTGTTCTGTCTCCATGTGCCACACGTAATCTGGGATGATTCTTTTACAGTGTAACAGTCCCTTGAGTATCAGAATTCTGTAACCCTCATATTTCTACCCCATGCACCTCAAGTGTCACCTGAGACACTTTTGAAATGCAGTTCATAAGCGTCACTCATTTGCTGTACACCAACAACTACTAGTTCCTGTAAGCTCAGCTGTTTCCTTTAGAGCTGCTTACCAAAACAAACGGAAAGCAGCTACTGGGACTCAGAGGCAGGTTTTGTAGTGGGTGATCAGTCACATTTGCAAATGCAGATGCTCAGACACTGCATGTCACACACTCCAGAAACAACGAATCAGGATTTTTTGGCACAAGCCGCAATACATTTTTCTCGAAATAGTTTAAGACCTTGGATAATCTTTTGTTCCTGAGTTCATTTTGTTACAGGATTGTTCATAAATTTAGGGGCAATCACGACAATTTCCTAAACTGTGAAAATAAATAACAGAACTGAAAAAGAGTGTCCATCCTAGGAAAATATGCTAGATGAAAAATTTAGGGAACTGAAATAAACATTAAGGAGTTTCAAAATGCAAATAAAGGAATATGAATATGCAGTTAAAATACTGACAGACTGGAAGCACTTTCCATGGAGGTGAGACTAAATTACTGAATGGTCTAACTGAATATTGGAATATTAAGATATTTAATTAACATAGTAAGCCATCAAGTTCTGGATGGAATTTGGGGTATATTACTTTTAGCAATGGGGGGAGAGAGGGAGAAAGAGAAAGAGAGAGAGAAGGATAGAGAGGGGAAGAGGGAGAGGGAAAGAAAGAGGGAGAGAAAGAGGGAGAGGGTAGATAATTCTCTTTATGGAATATTTGAGAAAAATAAAGCAGCAGAGAAAAGAGACATGTAGGTATATGAAAACATACCAGAATATTTAATTGTGACTGCATCTGTCCAACTATTAATATGGAACTCTGGTCCACTTTCAAAAAAAAGGTACAGAATAGGGAAAAAAAGATTTTAGGTCTCAAAGATAATTTTCTGCAACTGTATTGTGGATTTTGTCCATATTCACCCATAAACCCTTTCTCCCCACCCCAGCTAGTCTTTGTACCTCTCAATCTCTCCTCTACTTCCCCCTCTCTCTCACACACATGAATGTGAAGATATACATGATGTTTGTCATTATGAATCTATCTGGCTTATTTTGCTTAATATGATGACCTTAAGTTGTATTTATTTTATTTTTATGTAAAAATATTATTTCATTCTTCTCATGGAGAATTAAAATTCCGATTACATATTCATAGTAACTATGATTTTTCTGAGACAGTGTCTCACTCTAGCTCAAGCCAACCTGACTGATTATGTATTAAAGGCTAGTCTTGAACATAGTTTTTGTAGGCCCTCTCCCAGGTTAATTTGGTATCTATCTATTAGCATATTTCCTAAAGTCTCCAAAGTGCTGGCATTTTAGGTATGGGCCATAATGCCCATATCTAAAATTTAACATGAAATAATGGTCAAAAATTCAGTTCAGAAAGAATGTAGACTTCTTTTTAACTTATTAAAGAATTACCTATTAAGATAGAAGACAAAATTTTTGTCATCCAACCTGTCTTCTCTTCTGGTTTCTTTTAATGGAATGTAATCTAGACATAACCTACTATACACATACTGTTGATGTTCCTCATTCAAGACATGAAGGTCACATTCCCAGAACACAGAAGCCAAGCGTATGCGAGGTGAACTTCTGTAGACAAATGAGCAGTGCTGAGTCAGGAGCGGCAGGCATAGTTGAGCACAGTCACAGTGGCCACTACTGATCTAGTTTCTGCCTTTTCCTTTCTGCCCAAATGCTCTCTTGGACACCAATTTTCAGCCATATTTCTATATCTGTTTTTCTCAATTCAAATGGAGATATATGGTAAATGCTCTGGCAATTTTTAGATATAATAAGGATGAACATATTCTATGTAAACATATAATGAATGGAATAAACAATAAAGTAATCTTCATTTCAGGTAATCTTTAGTATTTTAAATGGAAGACTCATGATTTCAAAGTGAGCTGATTAACATTCTAATCTATCATTGAAGAGACTTCTAGTTAGAAGTCTGACTTCTGATTATTAGAAAATGTGAGTATCAGGGAGAAATCGATTTATGTGTGGGATAAGGAGAAGGCAAGAAGAGGTAGAAGGGAGGGCGAAGAAAGGAGGGAGAGAGGGCAGGAAGGAATACTGTGACATTATTTCACATTTTCCTAAGTTTCTTTCAGTTCCGATGGATACAGAGAATAAAGTGACTCACAGTGATATCTGAGTGAGTAAGTACCCACCTAATTTTGTTATGTTTTAAGCCCAACACTTAAAAAGTGCTTAGGATATAGATGAGGAAATGGGGTAAGGGGGAGGTGCCTACAAGGAGAATCCTCAGGCATACCTTCAGACTTCTTGACAGTTTTTCTGGAATCTAATCTTTTAAGTTGGATTTCAGCTACTGTCAGGCAGGGCAAAGTTCCCAAGACCCATCCTAATGTAGAATAGCATACAGGCATACTCAGAGCTATGACATACTACAGTGTAAGGCTATGAAGCCAAGTTAACAAAGGGAACATTAGCTTGTGGCAAGGCTCAGCGCAAAGCAGACACACTGTGGGTGTCATCTCAGAGGAACTGCACCAGATACAGATTCCTCAGACACTCAACTGTGACCACATGTCTGAGGTACCATCTATGAATGGGGTTCAACATTAACTCGGAGACCACAGTTTTTATTGGTGGTGGTCATGTAAGTCCTTTTGCCTAGTGTGGGCTAAAATTCTAGATTCCCAGAAGAATGTATGACTTTCCTAGATTTCAAGGAAAGACTACTTTGCTTGTAGTTTAGGAGCATTAGTTAGGAAATGTAAACATCCCCAAACCCAAGTTACTTGCCAGGTTAGCCAAGCACTGATGTGGTGGACGTATCTTCCTAAGGATGAACACTGACGTGGTGGACATATCTTCCTAAAGACGACCGTCCTTAGCTGCTGCGGCATTGCTTCATGCGCATACCTCATTTCACACCCCCACCACCATTTCAGCTCTGCATCTCTAGTCCCACAGCACAAAACAAGATTCTATAATGGTCGTTATAGTTCTAGAAGGCCCAATGTTAACCTTACTACTGAATTCAGAAAAGAATGAGTACGAGACATAACAGGAAACATAAGTTTTCAGCATAGGGAGGTATGACTTTTATGTTATCTTCTGAGTTACCATGTTAGGTTAAGATAAAATAAAGATTACAGAACCCTTAGTCTGTACCTAAGAGGAAACAAATATCTGTATAAACTGTTCACTAATATATCTACCAGATTAAGGCTCTTAGATGCCCGGGGCCATGGCTAGTTTTATTTCCTTCAGAGAACATCATTCAAGTGAGTACTTAATATATCAAATGTTATTTATTAGAAGATGTAACTAGTTCTTCAAGAGCAGCTTTTGTGGTTCCTTCCAATATTCGCTTGTAATAACAAAACACAATAATGGTATGTTCACAAATCTCTTGGTTTTGATTTGTATTTACATAGGGCAGAGAATCTTTATAGCTGTTTGAGACTAGTCTGCCAAGTCTTGCCCTACAAGTATTACAGTGCTATTTATTTATGGGGATCTGCTGGAATCACAGGATGATTTAGGATAAAGTAATCAACAAAGCATTTTGTTTTAAAAGTCAATCTACCAACTATATGTAAACTATATAAAATAAAAGTCTTAGTTCAAGTCAACATTTTCTAAAATCGTATGTAAACCTTCAGACCTAACTAAGGGATTATCATAAATTAATATGATGGAGAAAAAGAGAAGAATTTGGCTAGAGTGGAAAGTACCAGCCAGTACTTATTAGCACCCACTATCAGCCAGTCACTATGGGAAACAACACTTCACAGGCATTAGCTCGTTTAATTATGCCATCACTCAGTGCAATATGAAAGCTACACTGTATTTCAGCATCAGCCTGCAGGGAGGGGAGAACAAAGAGCAGATAGGTACATGCACTCTCCTTCAGTTTAGGTTCCTGGTTTTAGGAAGAGCAGCCACTGTTGCGGAGGGGTATGGCCAGTACATTCCCTTTCCCTGTCACGTGGGTGAGGCAGGCACAGAAACTTTACACTCTTCTGTCAATAATGCCAGTCATCAAGACAGCAATCTTTATTTAAGTTAAAGGTAAATTAGAACTAAAGGGCGGATCCCTGTTCCTGTATCTAAGTGCCTCCTGTCCTCGTGTAGCTAGAAGAGAAACTAGAGAGTAATACTCACAATCCCTAAGACACACGTTATAAACCATGTTCTAGGAGTTTCCATGACACAGGTGCTGCCTTTGTTTTTGGTGTCTGTAGGGTAAAGCATTCTGAAAAGGATTTTACTGACAGTAGGAGGCTTGATTTGAGACCTCTAGGCAATATAAAACATGGTGATCTTGCATTCCTCCCACCTCAAGCTGAGTAGATAGAACATCTCTTTGCAAAAGTCCCTTTTCTGAGAGCTTTACAATTCTCTGCAGAAACACAGGCAAAGCACAGCAGGAGAGTGAGGACCTGGAACCTGGGCCTGAGGCATCAGGTAGCAGCAACATGAAAACAGCAGCTGTTCCGACACACACAGGGCGGACAGGTTAATATTCACAACCTGTACTGTGGACAGCAAAGACATCCCAATTAATCCCAAGTCAGTCCAGTGCAAAATTATGGCTGCTGCACCGCATCAGCAAGTGAGACAAACAACTAAGGCAGAAGCCTATGTGTTGTTACTGTTATTTATCTTCTCTCTCTATAAACCACAGATTGCACCAACTTCCTATTGTTTTAGCTTCTTCCCTGTTATGCCTCTCCCCCGTTATGCCTTTCAGATAGGTCTTCGAGAAAGAACGTAAAAAGAAATGGCACAAAAGTATGTGTATACAGAACTACATACAAACACAGATATTTACACTTAGGATACATGGTTGTATCATCTCAGGTGCTGCCAGTTAAATACTGATGTCTGTCTTCACAACATCTTAAAACCGATATTTTAGTAAATTTCAAATTATGTAATAAATATTTTATGGATGTTGATAATGCATCAAAAAGCCAGCTCCAAAGACTGTCACAGAAATGTCACAGCTAACCAGCAGCTGCAGAGGAACACTCAAGCACAAGGGCAAAGAAACATCTACGGGAGAAGGGATACACTCAGCATCTAACCCAAGTCTCCCTCTGTGAGTACAGAGAAGCAGCCTGTGTGGAAAACCCCATCAAAACAAAACACAGTGTGGGGTCTGGGGGCTCCTGCTGGCTTCAGCACCGATTCTCTCACCCCCTAGCTGACTATCTGTATGGCCACTATGAGCTCCAGTCTCCCAGTTCTGAAGAAAAGATAGAAATCCCTCAGCTTGGGGATCATGTTAGGATGGAGTTTAATGACATATGCTGACCAAAGGCCTCACAGAATGTTATGCACATGGTGGATACTGGGACCTTTTGGCTCCTTAGTTTACCCCCAAGGATTAAAGCAAAACCTTGACCCTGCATCTAGAAATTCTATTGCACATCATGATCCATTCAAGATCGCCTCAAATACATGAAAAACATGCATAGCAGAGATTCCCCATCATAGGTGACAGGATAGATTTCTGAATATTTCTATGTAAATTTGCCTCGTTTGAGTCAGCAGTGATACGTCTTTTAAAAACTTAAGACACACCCTACTGATCTGCCTGCTGTTGCATGTGTGCCTGGAAGGACAAGAATATACATGTTCTGCACAGAAACCAGGTACTCCCGTGTTATTAATACAAGTATGCCAGGAATCTGCTTCTGATGCTCTGGGAAACATGTAGGAACTTCCTTCAGAGAACAGGAAAGCCACTTGAATGAGGATTTATGGTGTGATTAGGACCAAATGTCTCAGAAATGAAGCCACCATCCAGGTGATTCTGTAAATATTTTATTATCCTGCAAGAGCCTCTTAAGTGAGGCCTCACAGATACTGAGAATCACAACCGGCTAGGAACAAATAATTCAAACCCACAGCCCGCATATCAATGACCTAGGACTACTTGGTTAACATAGGAGGTTTCAAAGGTTATAGGTACTCTCCATGTCCAGACTCGGGATGGCTCACTCCAGTGCTCACACCAGCAGCTTAATGTTCCACAAAGGCAAGAGGCAGTGGTGTCTGCTACACGGTTTTACACACCTACGTTATCAGTGGTGTCTGCTACACGGTTTTATACACCTACGTTATCAGTGGCTCTCACCTTCTTGGGAATTTATTCAGCTGTAAGAGGCTTCTTTTATGTCATCACCTGCCGCCTGCCGCCGAGCTCAGTTCACTTACCTCTTCTGTGCCTGCAGCTGGAGGATTCTGCTGATGGCCTCCTCCCGGGCCCAAAAGCAAAGAGAAGTTCGCTTCTGCTTCGCAACAAGTAATTTCTTTAAAGCCGGTGACTGATTTCATTCACACCCCCCAGCTGTAGACACACAGTTAAGACAAACTCAGAGCCCACTGCCTTTCATCACACGCGGCTCCCATTAACTTTTAACGAGTGTCCATCGGCAAGCCTACAGATTGCCTTTCCACTCCCACCCTCAGAAGTGCTCCCGCTGTCTGTGAGCTCACCCAAGGTTTCTTCACTCACGTTCTCCTTTGCATTTTTTTTGTTGTTGTTAAGCAACTCAAAATGACTTCTACTCAGTAGTCAAAGAAAAAAGTTACTCATGCCCGCTGGAACACAACACGCCAACAATAATTCAATTTGGCTTTACAATAAGAATTAATACAGTGGCCCACATTAATAACAGCTGAGGTGCAATACCCCAAGGTTTTTACCTCAAGTTCTATCTTGAGAGCGAGGAAACTACACTTACCTATATATACCCCCTTGCCCTTATTTAAATTTTGAATTTTTTTTTTTTGCCTTTGGGTATAAACTGATATAAAGAGGGACCTATGAGTCAAAAGACTGGGTTGAGAATGGGGGAAATAGGAGAAAAATGAAAC
Source organism: Ondatra zibethicus (assembly GCA_004026605.1). NCBI lineage: Eukaryota > Metazoa > Chordata > Mammalia > Rodentia > Cricetidae > Ondatra > Ondatra zibethicus. Next base: position 17,148 of record PVIU01013555.1, on the reverse strand, counting down.
CCATATTACAACAGGGAAAGCCTCCATGTAATGGAAAGTGGAAACTATAACATGCAGGACTTCCATGGAAGAACAGTTAAAAACCAAGCTGTCTTCCAGCCACATTTGTATCTCACTGTTTCACAATGGAAACATGGGAGAGAGCGACCACAAACTGCAGATGCTTTGGTACTTCTTGTTCCGGGCTCCTCCTTCATAGGTGTGCAGGTGTGCATGTGCGCGCATGCACACACACACACACACACACACACACACACACACACACACACACACACAGACACACACCCTTGTTCTCCTTCCTTGCAATTTGTTTTTGTCCAAAATGCTGTTATTTCAATTTCTCTCTTCCTCTAGACCCTGCCCATTCTAAGTTACTATTCTTCCACTATTCCGTTCTTTTCTTTTCTTTAATGACAAATTTGTTGACCTATCTATTTCTCCAAACACGAGTCCATGGTTTCTTTCTTTGCTTACATTGCTCCACTGGCACCTATTTTTCTATTCAGGCTCCATGAAAATGTCTTTGTGTTCTTTGGTCACTCAGTTAGTTTAATTTAGAGAACAGCAGGCACTGTAGAATCAGACTTAACAGAGGAGGGTGCTACCTGCGCATAACAGGACACACTGATAATCTTAGGGTAAATGAGATAGGCCAGTATTCAGACACAATGGGGGAGGATGGAAGGTATTCTGCCATGATTTTGGAAGGGAAAAAGAATGACTGAATTCAACATTTGCCACTGTTGAGAATAACCCAAGAATCTACTAAATCCCTTGACTGAACCATCAATATGGAAGGCGCCTAAAATGTGGTGCTTCACTGCACTGAAAAAAATGAGAAAAACCATTTTTTCACAAACAAGGGATGCATATAAATGATGGGATTATTTCCTAACTCTTCTCTGAGTACAGAAGTCATAACTCAAGACCATAAAGTTAAGAGGAGCAAATGCAAAGCGGGGAGACAGTGGAGGTTAGGAATGGCTAACAACACTTTAAGATCAACAAATAAGTAAATACAGATATTTAAAGGGTATTAATTAGCTGTGTCCAGGATTAGATGCTACAGACTAGACTGGGAGGGATGTAGCCCAGAATCTGGACATTTGCTCTAACTATCAGGTGATTAGATTACCTAAGCACTTGTAAGTGTCATGTGCCTCCAGCTTCCTGAACACACCCACTTTCCTTCTTGGAGTATTTTGAAGGTACACTTATTTATTTGTGTGTATAAGTGTTAGGCCAGCATGTATGTAAGTGTACCACATGCATGCTTGGTGTCCCAGGAGGCCAGAAGAGGGGGTTGGATCCCCTGGAGCTGGACTTACAGAGGGTTGTGAGCTGCCATGTGTGTGCTGTAAAGGACACTCAGGTTGTCTGTGAGAACAGCTGTTGCTCTTAACTGCTCATCTTTCCAGTGAGAATATTCTGAACAAAGAGAATCTCTAATTTTTGCCTCAGTATTTTCTGTGCTTTGTTGCAATTGATATCTCTTTTAAAAACATCAAGCAATCTTTTCTGTTCAGTGATCTTTAAAACTTTAAGATATGATGCTTTCTCTCTTCTTCCATAAGTCTTCCATTAAGACAAGCGATGCTGTTTCCAAACTAGGAACTGCACATGGAGATACACGCAGACTGGGGGGGACATTTTCTGTAACCCTCTTACGCTCACTAAGACCTCACAGTGATTCAAGGGAGAGTCTAACAGGGTTTTAATATCTTACTCCTTTACCCAAGTTCACAGCACTGCACTGGTGTTCTTATATATGGAAGAGATATTAAAGCCTTTACATAAGGGGACAAGCCAGGCCGCAATCTAAATAGATGTCAGTCAAAATATACACTAGCCATAAGAATAAATGTGGCTATACTTAATTACTAGCTTAATATCATGTTTAAATTGTATACATGTACTATATAAACAAAAGTAATATATATTACCTTCAAATAGCAAACAAAATTGAAACAAGATAAGGAGAAAGAGAAATTTAATACTACCTCACATTTGCACCACATCTCACTAAGCTGTCTACAACCCAAGCACTCAGATGAACATCACAGAGTATAAATGCAAGTTGTCTTTTTACAGATAACAAGCTCCTTTAGAAGAGGTTACCCACAGTTTTTATCGCCTTGGTTATCTTCATATGCTCCAGCAGGATCCATTCAGAAGATTCTGGAACCACGCTGCCACTTCTGTTTCTAAGCTCCTGGATGCTTTTCTGTCAGCCTGCACAGGACATGTTGTCCTGAGGAACTCCCACTTCCAGCTTTGGACATCACAGCAAGCATCTCCTACCTCCTTGGGGATCCCCCATCCCCCGTCCTCACCTCCAGGCTATGGAGATGTTCCTCTCCTTATTCACATTGTAGTAACACCAGTCAACATTTTTTGCGTATTTTCTTCCTATGATGTATTCACTATGTATTTTGTATATGACATTTTGAATAATTTCCCCAACAGCCACCAAAAGGTAGGTATTACCTGTAAGCTAAGGTTCGGAAAGTTTAAAAATCTTCCCAGGTGACACAGCTGGTAGCAAGCTGGTGAGAGTTAGCCTCAAGTCTGATGGGGAAGGGTCCCCTTCAGCTTTCTTGTCCACACCTCCAGCCACGCAGATACCAGCTGTGAGACTGGTTTGTGTGGCATCAGGAATGGTAGCCTTTCATGCTCATGTTCATAATGCCTGGCACACAGGCAGCTGAGGGAGGTGCTGGCTGAATTAACAGAAGCCTAGTGAAAACACAGTTTTAATTGATTATTTGCTCCTTAGCCTTTTCACTACTGAGGTGCTGAGGGCTTTGCCTTCACGAAGGTAGGTGTGTGTATCTATTCTTTACCAACACTGCATGAACCTCAAAGGAAAAAGTTCACCTATGTCTTTCAGACTGCCTTCCCCATGCTCAGAGTCCTGTGCCAGTCTCCAGCCTCAGCATGTAAAGACAATTTTAAATACAAGCTTTGACCTTAACTTCCATTCCTTCCTCCTTTTAAGTCTTTTATAGTAGCAACTTCATTAGATTTTGTTTAATTTAGACCCGATAGAGGAAACACCACAGAATTCTGTCTTTGAAGGTGCTAATGAATATTAAATGAATGGTTAATGGGGGAAGTTATGAGAAGCAACTTCTTAGCAAGGGAGGTGAAGAGTCAAATATCTGGCTGTAGTCACGATGCTATCGATTAGCAGAGAATGCTGCCAGACATCAAATGCCGACAGTCATGTGAGAATATGGACATGGGTTACAGACACGGGCAGCATGAACTCAAACAGGAGTCCTCTGCAGAGAGCGGCAGCTGCAGCAGACTGGGGAGGCAGATCTAGACTCGGAACAAACAGTGGAGTCCACACCTCCAGGAGGCTACTCTGGAGCGGGCTAAGCAATGATGTCCCCTTTCCCATGAGATGCTGCCAGCATGCGTTGCCATTTTAAAAGCATTTACTATGGGATACCAGAGACCCCAAGTCAAAAGAATTCAGATGCTGTTGTAACAGACTTATTTTCAGACCGTTTATGCTCAGAAGGGATCCTACTTTTTCTCCCTTACAGGACTCCCTCACAGCGACAACACTTGAGAATGTTCTGAGAGGCTCGTGCCACAGCACGGGTAATTAGGAAGCACTGTGAATTCCTTTAAGGAGCTAAAGTTAACTAAGCAAATGAGAGTGATTTTGAAATGTAAAAATAAAAGAGAAATTCTTTCTGGAATCAGTCCTAGTTCAAGTTCTGTCAAAGAGAACTTGAGCAATTACTTCACCACTGCCCCAATTCAAAGAGATTTCAATTTTGTTCAAAGTGTCTCATTAAGAAATGATGATGATGAAGGACTCAAAATGTTTTTAGACCCACTGAACAGTGTCCTACCATTTGGCGAGCAATTGCGTGATATCATAGCTTATCTGAATCACTTAAAAGCCTGTGTGATGTTCCTCCAAATTCTCTACATCTTTGATACCAAAGATAAACAGAGAAGATATGCAACTTTGAAGTAGCATTTACTTTCAAGTTCTGAGACAACTGTAGTCGCTAACCTGCACCAACAGAATGTACGGCATCAACTGTGAGAAGGAAGCAAGTCAACATACCTTTGCAATTACATGAAAGTGAGGAACAAGTAGCCTAACTTAATAAATGCTTGGGAAAAAAAGAGATTAACTCCACATATGAATAATTATTTATCACTTTTAAAACTCCATTCCTAATGTAGTAGAAAAGGAGTATCTAGAGAAATTAATTATAAATCACAAAAGAGAGGATGGGATTATACGGAAGAGAAGTACAGATTAAAGGACTATTTAGAAGGCTAAAGTAACACTATAACACTATTTTCCTTTGCAATCAGTTAGTGGAGACAAGGAGACCGTTGAGGGTCAGTCCTCAATATTGCAGACTGAATGATCTCTGGATATGTAAAGGCCAGGGAAGAAAAATGAGCCAAGTGCTCCACTGGTTAAGAATAAAGTGTTTCTAAAGCACAGCTGTTGAAAACTCACCTCTGTGTGAGCATGTGGTGAATTCATCAGAAAAGGGTAATAGATTAGAGCTACACTTGAAAAAATTGAATTGGTAGATGTTTTAAAGACAGTGAGTCTTTCCCTTGACCATATTTCTGTGCTGCACCCACTGTTCTACCTCTCCCAGACAATGGGAAATCCTGGGATGAACAGCAAACGATATGCTCGCCTTGGGAGCACTCTACCTAAATGGAGCCAAAATAGACTTGAAGTCAGAGAACTTCAACCAGATTTTTCTATTCCAGATTCCACATAGAAATGGAACTATATGAAGTAAGACTGAAGATACCATGCCACTTGGGAGCTAAGGAAATATGAAAAGGCCTTTCATCTCCCTAGATACAATACTAGACAAGATCTGATTTCATGCCATAGTGAATTCCAGAAAAACTTTGTTCCTGTGAAAATAGCATGAGTCTATTAAATTTATGGAGATAAAATTGCATTTTCTAGGGCATACTATTAGGCACAGTTAATCTGCCTCTATTGATAAAGAACACACTGTGTATAAACACCACTATGAACTCACCTACTTTCACAGTGCACATGCTACACACTTGACTCTTAGCCTTAATACTGGAATCTTTAAAAAGTCAAAAGTTATTTCAGAACTCAAAGTATGTTGCTTTGTGCATGCTGCTGCAAAGGAAAAGCTAATGGGCTCTGTGCTTAATGTGATTAGAGCCATTATTGACATAATGCCAGGAAGACGCAAGGCCATTAGCATTACACTACAGCTCACTTTAGCATCCACTCAGACTTAGTATTTGATCCACAATTTTAATTTTGTTCTGCTCTATTCAGAGCTGCATTACACAAAATGCATAATTAAAAGCTGCTGTGATTCTCTCTACTTCTCAAATTAAAAACATAGCAAACATTTGTAGTTCTAATCCACTAGAAATTAATAAATCAAATAGTGTCTTTTATCCTCTTTCCTCTATGCAATTTAGCTCGCAGGTTGGGAATACGTTTGCCTGCAACAGAGAATGCTACAGAAGGAGCAGATGCTCAAAGGGAAGTAGGGTCCCCCAGATGCACAATAAATGCAAGTGAGAACCTGGAGGGCCTAGCTGCACAGATAGCCTTAACATCCTCAGCGCTAAGCTGGGAGGGTTTTCTGTGGAGAAAAATTTTAATCAATTCACCATAAATCCTTTTGATGCATTTTCCTTCATTAGCTTGCTTTTTCAAGCACACACATGCTCCTAATTTAATTTAATCAAATGTGCCATGTCTCTCTGTCAACAGTGAGGGAATTCCCATGTCCAAGAGATCTCCTATCAACTCCTCACCCAGGGCAGCCTGAAAAAAAAATCTGATGAGCAACAGGTTTGCTTCATCCGCCATTCCAAATGGATAGAACTTCCTCCTAAAGCCCAGCCACCAGAGCCGAGACATGGACACTTCACTGTGTTTACTGCTAATGGGAGTTTTCATCACTGAAAATAGAGGATTGTTATTCATTGTAATAAAAACAGCACATTCTCTCTTGTGTGTAGTTATCCTAGGCAAGTTCTGGTAGGACAATGAAAAGCAGAGCACAGCACAAAAGGAAAACATATATCTAGCACAGGCCCAGTGCCATCACTGAATCTCTCCCCTGCATGCCGGGAAAGCAGCAATGGGTTCTTCCCATCACTGCCATTTCCTTAACCAATGGCTACTGCTCTTTCAGAGACCACTCCACCAAGAGAACAATTTCCTAAGTCCCTGCTGACTTGCTTTGTAAATTCTGTGTATTGTTGCTTTTTTCAAGAAATTGTCATCGTTTGAGTTGACACTCTGAGCTTCCTGAGGGATGGCTTACTCATCCTAAGGACTTTAAATGTGTATCTTAGAAGCTCTGCCCTCCACAGTCGCTAATAAATGAGATACTTTAGTAAGCCGAACCCATTATTCTTCCTAAACATATCAAGTTTCTGTAAGTCTCTTTAGCTATTTATAAGTATAATTTTACTCTTGAAATCATGCAGTTGTGTATTTTTTTTAAAAAGTTGTAAAATCTATAAAATGTTTCAGCTCCTGAGTCTTTTCTGACACATTCCATGGTAGTATTTGGTTTCCCTCTCTCTTTCTCTCCTCCCTTCTTTTTGAGACAGGGTTACCCTATGTATCATAGCTGGTGTTCTGCTTCCTGAGTGCTGCACAGTACTGGCTATTCAACACAAATATTCCTTGCTGAAGATGCAACAGAACCAAAGCTCTGCCTTTAATCTTCTTAGTAACCAGATCTGAACTGTACAAGAAGAGCGAAGGCAACCTCATCAAGCCCATCAGTAATCACTGTTGAACACTTTCAAAGAAAGGCAGTTGTCTGACATTATTGCCTTGATCTGTACATAAGCTTATTGTAAAGGTAGTTGTTTGTGCTCACCTTTCCAAAACAAACAATGAACAATAAAGACTCTGTATGATTTGCTTGTAGTCTCAAACATGCTGAAAAACTGAGCCCTTCTAGGATAAACTTGATAGATCTAGACTATTTTCTTATGGCCCCATAAAAATGAAGTTAAAATAGGTAAACAGACCATTTTAATATCAGCTTCATCATTGTATAACTAACTTTCCTTTTACCAAAACTTTAAGATAGGTATGGTGGCATACAATGGCAATCCAACATTCTGGAGCCAGATGCAAGAAGACCACCACAAATGCAAGGCCACCCTGGTCTCCATACTATGTCCTAGGCCTGCCGGAGCTTTATTTTGCATAGCAGTTTGAAGGAGAATGTCCCCCATGGGCTGGGATATTTTGATGCTGGGCCCCCTGTTGGTAGTGCTATTTGGGAAGGTGGAAAAGGGATGTCCTGCCTAGAGGAAATGGGTCACTGGAGGTGGCCTTTGGGAGTTTAAAGCCTCATGTACTCCCGTTTACTCTCTATGCTTTTGGCTTGCATTTGAAGAAACGCGCTGTCAGCTTTCACAAAAGCATGTCCCCATGAGAAAGTGGCATTAACAGGAAGTAACTGTCTTATGGCCCTTGCACTGACAGATTCCTTAAAGATTTGGCATCTCTGATTAAGGAGTAGGACTGACATTGATGATAAACAGACAACCAATAAACAAATGCAAATCTTAGTCATAAAAAACAAAAGGCTTACACAGACAAAGCTAGTGGCTGGAAACATTGTCCAAAGCTGGACTAAAATGGGACTTTGGAGGGTGAGTGCATGCACTTCAACTGACATGAGTCAGGACAAGGAGTAGGGGCCTTGGATAAGGGTTACAAGCTCAGGAGAGTCACTCTCCTCCAAGCCTCTGTGCCAATGTGGAGAGTTATATGTCTCCTTCTTCCAGTAATTCTTAAAATTTCAAATGTACAGAAGAGCTCAGAGAAATGTGTGGTAAGCACTCAGATACGTAACATCTAAAGTCTACAATTATCCAAGTTATTGTATTTTCTTAGAAGGTTTTATTTATGTGTCATTGATCAGAATCAGACAAGAGGAATGGTTTCTTGTATCACTAGGATTAGCAGTCTTCCTTAAAGAACAGATATCAACGTTTGAAGTGTTTAGGCTAATAGAGCATCACTTGAATTTTGAAGTTTAAACTCTGTGTGTAGTCAGGGTTAATAATCTGTCAGATTATGTAGCTGTTTATAACAGCTCAGCATAGAGAAGTAAGCTGCACTAGTTTAGCCTTTGGAACAGTAGCTACCTTTGAAATTCTCTGAATGTTTTCTAATCTCTGGAAACTGTAGGCTGAGTCCTATAAGCTCATCTTATCAGAAGGATCATTATGGCAGTTAATATTCTTCATACAATATTTATTATGTGGCAGGAGCCATTGTTTTATACATCACTTAGTGCTTACAATACAAGTCTTATTTTCACCAAATATACCTTACCAATATTATCACCTTCATTTTAAAGACAAATGTGGTACAGCAAAGTGAAGGGTTCCCAAGTAGCAGATGTGAAGTCCTAAACCCAGCAAATCAAAGCACAGACTGAGTGGCTTCCCACCCACTGCTCTGCCTTGACCTGTGCTTGACCAATTTCTAGTATGTGGGTCATCACCATTATGAACGCTGCTGTCAATTTACCAACTAGTGAAAAAATGAGTGCAAGCCATATTATGTTTATAAACATATTTGAATAGAATGTAAATGTCAACACTGAAAAAGAAATTAATTACATTCGCTAAATAAACATAGTCCAATATGCAAAGGAAGTGTGTGAGTGTAGCCATCTGTGTCCTAACTGATAAAACGAGGGTAATACTAAGACAGCAGCACTGACCCCATGGGACTGCTATGAGAATTACGAATGATATCTACATTCCTATATGGAGACCTTAATAAATGTTACATACAAATACATGTAAGGTACTTAGCTCAGTATGTGGTACATATTAGACACCAAAAATGTCTCTAATAATAATCAACAATAATATAAGATCAATTTTTGTCAATGGCAAATTAATATTTACTGACACCACAGGGGAATTATAGATCCACAACTCATTTTAATGTTTCTAAAAGAATGATTTTACTCTGGTCCAAAGACAGTCTTATAAGAGACTGCATCATAAGGAATATTTCATATTAAATCAAGACGACTAAAGAATACTGTGGCAGATTCACCAGAATCATTTAATTATAAATAAATCAAATTGGTATTAGCACAGTCCTTGCTGTTACATCCCACTGTGTTACCTACAGTGTTGGCAAACATTTTAGAATTCTCTAAAAGACTCAGCTTTAGAAACACAAAATAAGAGGAGAAATGAAAGCAAACAAACAAACAAACCCCTCTTTGTTGAGTACACAGGAAGGAATTATGGTCTATACTTTAACCATTCAAACTCTTAAGTTGGCACCGATGAAACAGACTGCAAAAATGGACTCCAAGACTCCCGTTCTCCACAGTCATTCATTAAAATCAGTTGGAAGGATGATGAGACGTGAAATCTTTCTGGCTGCTGACTCTATGGCCTGCAGATAATTTATGAAGTCAGTTGACTGGAACTCCAGTGCGATCTCGCTGAACTGAGATCAGAAAATTAAGAGAAGATCCCTGCCGTGTTTCCAATTTCAATGAATAAACTCAGTGCATTCACCCTGTATAGTACGAACATCTCCAGATTCTGGGACTGTCAGGTCAGAGTAGGGCTGCAGAGAGCAGCGAGGGAATCATTGATCTCCTCGGACGGCTGTAAGTGAAGGGTCATGCCAAGGTTCGTGTTCTCCGTGGCCCGACCATCAGTTCCCTAGGTGTCACTGACACTGGCTGATCCATCTGACTGGAGCTTTCAGACTTCGCAGGTACAAATGGCCATTTGCTGTACATTTTCAATTACACATATGTTTTCTCTACCATGCCTAACAGCATGTAAAACAAAAAAAAGCATCATTTCGAACATACAAAGGCACTTACCAGGGCTCAGTGGATCTCAGCACTATGCACTCTGAAAGGATTGATAATGGCTTGTGGGGATGGCACAGGAAATGGATAACTGTGTTTTCCTTGTTAACAGCATAATGTAACTTCATTATTAAAGAAAGAAAAGACAGAAGGAGAAGGGAGAGAGAGGGAGAGAGAGGGGAGAAGAAGAGAGGGAGAGAAAGGGGAGGGAGAGAGAGACTGGGAGAAAGAGGGAGAGAGAAGGGGACAGGGAGGGAGGGAGAATGAGAGAGGGAGAGACAGACAGACAGACAGACAGACAGACAGACACACACACACACACACACACACACACACACACACACACACACAGAATGAATTCTCAATGACCCTGGCCACTGAAAACTATACCTTGCTGCTGGAACCCAGAGAACCCTTTGCCCGACACATGCAGCTGACTGTATTTCATTTTCTTACATCCTCTTCCCTTCATCTCCATCATCTCTCCTCTCTCTAATTACACGTATCTGCATGGTTTCCGCAGATACAAGACTCCAGCACTATAAAGCTATGTGGTTTTGGCTTTGAGCAGCCAACCCAGTCCTTAAACAGATGCTGAGCAGGACTCCATCCAGGCTTCCTAAACTTTCAGTGAAACATATTTCGTAACAATTAGCAGTGGTTGCATGGTGAGTGCAGTATACGCCATGGAACAGGGAACCATAAATCCCTGGAGATGAAAACAGTCATTTCACACCCTGTAGCAGGTATAACTAATACCATTGCTATTGCAAGATCAAGACTGTCAAACAGAATCCGTTTTAACCCAAAGCCCAGCCAATACATATCTAAGCCTGCATGTGCATCTTATTTCAAGGGATAATTATTTCTCCAATAAACTAAACAGGGTAGGAAAAAAGGCAAGATGCCATTGTATAAAATTTTCTAATGGTCCCTGAGCTAAGACTTGAGAACAGCCCACGAATGGCGCCACTGGCTCTCAGAAATTCAGTGTTCATCTTTGAGTGTGATCCTACATGGACGCACAAACTGCTACATATGCCACTGCATATACAGCTAGTGCTTAATAAATCTTGCCCAATAAAGAATATACTAAAAGAAAATTTTAACTGGCTCTCCGAGCTACCTTCTAGCCAAATTCTTGTATTTTGCCTGGTTCTCCCAAGAGGAAGTGGTTGTGAATACCTTCATAAGATGACAGATTCTTTCTCTGCCGTAGGGTCAAGACCCTGTTACACTTAGGCATGTCTTATTAACTAACTCTTCCTCCTGTTAAGTTTTGAACCATCTATGCAGTTTTACACCATAGGAAAGTCAGCACAGTAGCTGGTATACGGATGTGACAGAATGTTTTTATTCCACCCCTGACAAAAAGCTCCCTGTTTTTGACACACTGGAAAATGTACAGCCAGAGAGTGCTCGAGGCGAAGATGCCACCCCAGCCTTACATCTGTCTGCTTTCATTTGTCTACAACTGTGCTTATAGATAAAACAAGCTTCCCAGATGTCATGGCAAGCAGGGCTCATATGCTGACTTCACTGAGACACCATTGTTGGCTGCCAACATAACAGAGCTGTAAAACTAAAATATTTAAACTCTGAGCTACTCCATACAACTTTGAATGTCACACAGGATTCTATTTCAGGATTAATTAATGTATACCCCAATAAAATAATCATGTGTTAAAAACAGAGTTGGCTGGTATGCAAGCGGATCTAATTTTCCTTTTTGTAACTATTCCAGTGGCATAGAGCATCAGGATGAAGACAGTTCTGAAGGAGAGCCCATATTGCTGCATGCACAGCTCCTCATGCACTTGGTTTCAGGTGCTCAAGTTCATTATTCAAGGGCCTCTGAGCTCCCATTGTTTAAAACAGACACAACAAACCCACAATGAGCAAAAGGACTATGCCAGGCACAGACCATGGGGACACGTCCAGTGACGGGAGCTGAGGATGATTACTAAGGCACACTGTATGTCTGCATCCATATGTGAAGCCTGGCTTCAGGCAGCCTGGTATCCGGGAGCCTGCATGTTTATTTGAGAACACAATTTCCCTGTAGTTATAATTATAGTCACTGTATGGAGAAAAAAAAAGGCCTGTTGAGGTTTCATAATGTGCCCTAACAATGTCAAACTCATTATTTGCCATGTTTCCTGAGAAATTCCTCAACACACACATATATGCACCAGCACAGGAGAGTGTCTCTGATTCCTGTCTCCTCTGAACCTGTGTGACAATTTACTTTCCTCTGAGAAAACCCCAAAAAGGCCGTTTGTGGGCGAAGTGGCTATTCCTAGTAACACTTAATACAATTGTTCTGAAGTAGAAAAAGGGGCTTATCCACAGTTGGAACCACCTAACTTAAGGCTTCCCCTTGCTCTGATAAACCTTTTACAGCTTAGTTTGCATTTTTGTAAACTTGGGTCAAATATGCTCATTAAGAATGTTACTCTGAAACTAGGTTTATCAGAGAAAAAAAAATCCACCTTCAACTTCTCCTTTATTTGACCAAGAAGTTGTATATGTATTAACTTAGTTCACATATCACAAAGGGTCTGTCATGTTTAGTCTTACACCCCTTTGGGCTAATCACATGCTGCTGGAGTTCACAGTAATGACAAAACCCAACCAAGCCCAAAAAAAGGACCATGTACCAAGAAGTCCATACTCTCTCCCTGCCTACCACCCCACTCCCAAGACACACAGGATAAAACACTGGCTTCTGACGCTTCCCACAGAGGCCACCGCTGGGAAAATGTGTCCACTTCTTTGTTTCCCCACCTTCCTGAATGTTTCCATCTTTTCTTATGCTGATCTTGTTCAAACCTTCTGAAAATAAATCACCCTAAAGCACTCAAGATTCCCTGAAGACCTCAGTAAGCTTCCTGCATGGCTCATCCCCACTCTTTGCTAGGAGGCTAATGTCTTTTAGGAATGTCTGTTCTAAAGCAAGGAAGTCAGGAACATCCAAACAATCTGGCACAGTGATCCATCTCTCTCAGATCATTCTGGTTTGTTCAGGGAAGAGGCCTGGAGGAAGACCTTAGTGTTAAATTCCAGTTGTTTCTATGTGGTGGGACAGCAATTACACTGGAGGTAGGAATCACAGGACCTTTCCTGGTCTGGAGCCTCAGTGTTTCTTCTTAACTTGAGACTGGGCTAAATGCTCAGGTTGGGGAAGGGAGAAAGCTTCTGACCTGTGCTTCATGAATCACCCTATATCAACATCTCAAAGCCATGGAGAGACCCCAGGAAAATCATTTTGAGTGATACTTTCTCTCATCCAAATGGTCAGCTCTTTGGCACAGCACATTCCCATAAACATTTATTTAAAAACTCAGTTATCCTTTACTATCTATTCTTTAAAGTTCTCCAAAGTTTCTATGGGGTGGGGAGGTGCTAACAACTAACCAGTAGCAATGTGGGAAATTCACATGGCATCTTTAATCTCCGTTAGCACATTAAGTCCAGGGTAGAATCCAGAAGTGGCATCTCCCTTAGTCCCTTTTTGCAGATAAGAAAAGCAATCAGTGACGTGTCTGCCTACCTGCCTGCGGGCAAGAAGCCTGAGGCTGAGCCAGATTACCTGAAGATCTTTGGGAGCTCAGTGTGTGTCACTTGTCTCTCCCAGTCACAAAGCAGGAGGCGGAAATTCAGTAGTGGCCTTATTAGCTGGGGAAGAGCCAACTCTGAACAGCAAAATCTAACAGGATGACAGTACCACTCTCAGATCTACATCTGAATACAATCACATTAAAAATAACCCATTTAACAACTCAGAAGTTCTGATGTATGTTTTATAAAAATGTATGAGAGCACTAAAAGCCATGGAGAGCTATAACTTTGAGCTGCCTCATTTGTTTCTCTTTTATTACAGTCCTGCATGGTGGGCACGGGCTCTTCATTGAAAAGAGAACATTAAATCTTTATTCTAAACTGTTTTAGCAGAACGATATTAATAGTTGAATATTATTTTGTCTGACTGATAAAATACCACTCAAATAAGACCAAAGAGAGCAGTGAACCCCAACAATTCCTAGGAGAAGAAAGTGAGAAGCTATCTTCAGAAACTGGAACTTCAGTCAATCTGAAGATTCTGGGAGAATTTCTGTGGTTACATGAGACCAGAAGCTGGTTCCTTAGAGTGAAGGTAGATCTTAAGAAACACCATATTTTCCTGTACCTCTACTTAACAGAAAAAGTACTATATAAAGTATCTTTCTGTTTTGTGCATAATTGGTCTTTCCTAATAATTAACGTTTAATCAGTAAGGAAACATGAAGACACCACCTTCCTTCCATGCTCTTATTATCCCAGTGGAGAAACAGGACAAAATTTACATTTAAAGTTGAGTTCAGTGCTGGAAGAATTCAACATTTCAATTAAGCAAAACAACTGCACACCTATTTATTATCTTACCTTTGGAACTATTTGATTTTTTTTCTTTGTTCTATAAATCGCCTATGCCACATGGTATACAGAAAACACTTGCATTGACTTATATTAGTATGTACCAGGTAGCTCAGAGTGACTGCAATGGTCATTTCTAATCTTCTGTCAAATTCACAAGAGACTTTTTCTCACCAACCTAGAATATCTCGACGTCACAAAAAATAAAATATTAATAAACCACATTAGGAAGCCTGATTCCTGCTTTAGATATCTCTCCTGAGATAATCAACAAATGCCAACAGTACTGAAGGCAGGACTAACGGCAGAAGACAACAAGAGCAGGACCTTTAAAACCAACTGAAAAAGTACACAGAGCTTCGTGTGAGCTTGCACAAATAAAATGGTAACTGAGAAAATCACATTTGGTCTACACTGCAGCTTCTGAGTCACGTGCTTTGAGGAGAAAATCTGTTTTCTGATTAGCAACTGAATGAACACTTCACATGCGGTACTGAGTATATGCTTCCATTAAAAAAATGCTGAAGTCAAAGCATTTAGAAAACATTTGAATCCAAATATTGGTCATTCAGCCATACTTAACCACTAGCCAATCAAAGAGTGAAGATTAACGTTTAAACTAGATGATAACCAATATAAAAAAAGACAAAGCAAATCAAAATATCTACACACCTCCACAAACAAATAACAAAAAAAAAATTAAAGGTAAAAATAGGAATAAGCATTCTTTTAGCAAGAAAATAAAATTCTATTTAACAGGTCTATCAGAATTATTGACAGAGTATTTAGAAATTGCAAAATCAACTAATTATGCTCACACATTGCTAACAACTTTGCCTTGCAAAGTATTTAGCAAGGCCACTCTCTACGAACCTTAAAAAGTAACAAGGATTCTTCTGAGCCAACATTTGTAATCAGAAACATGTGATTATGTAATTAAGTTTTCAAGAAACAATAGTAACAAAGCTGAAGAGATATCTGAATGACACCATTCACTTAACAAAAACAGTAGTGTCACCTAAAGTTTTAAATGACACAGAATTTTCCTAACATTTGACAGTTTTTGTTTGTCTGTAAATCTTTTTAAAAGTGGTATTGTTCCTTTGCCACATTGCTCTCTTCAGTCTAGTTTACCTGCAACATGGCTCTGCAGCTAAGGAAATCTGGTTTTAGCCTAATTAAAAGCTTAAATAGACACGTAGCTAGTGATCACTGTAATAGCCAAACAGACCTATCTTTTACTAATACCAATCTACACTGCAAAGTTAATAGCTTTAATGACAGCAAAAGTTTAGGACTTTGTGAATCAGTCCATTGTTGATCTTAGGACAGAAAGGTCATGTTTTAGTGGTGTCTACAAATATCCAATATATGTTTTACAACCAATTCTGACAGTCTTCATTTGCCTTAGACATGTATGACTTAGTGTGTTAAAGATAAAGCATATCATGTTTTTTGAAGGCTGATATTTTGTTAATTACCTCCCTCCCTCTTCCTCAAAGACAAACTCATGGTGATCCTGAGGTACCTTTAAAAGGAATCATCCTGAGTGATCTGAGTGTTAAGAGGAAGTTCCAAATTTTTCTAACCTTCAAAGACTCAGACTCAAAGGTTGAAGAGGCAGAACTGCCAGAGCTCTTAGGTTCTATCACTGATGGCTCATGGGAACATAACCAAGTCACCTACTTTTCTGATGCCTGTGCGATGAATACAACATTACTGTTTCTGATTTGTCTGAAGAAAAAAATGTTTTGCAAGAGAAACAGTATGTATATCATTTCTTCTAATAACCTGTCAAATCATATGTAACTTAATGTCTAACTCAACTATCACCTCTTCAAGCCACGAGCTCTTCTTTCTTGAGAAAGGAGAATCTCACTTTCTTCTGAAGTCTCATCTAAATCTACTACACCCTTCAACAGTACAGGCTTTATGTCACTGTTATATCAGAACTGGAGGAAAAGAAGGAGGATATAAGCCCTCTTTTCTTTTAGACTAAACACCAGAGATCAGGAACCATGACTGAAGCCATCTCATGTCTCCCCAGTTCAGCAAAGTTGTGCTAGACTAAAAATGCCCTACTACAACATGCCTTCATGATAAAGGTCTTGGAGAGAGCAGGGATACAAGGAACATACCTAAACATAATTAAGGCAATATACAGCAAGCCAACAGCCAACATCAAACTAAATGGAGAGAAACTCCCAGCGATTCCACTGAAATTAGGAACAAGACAAGGTTGTCCACTCTCTCCATACCTATTCAATATAGTTCTTGAGGTCCTAGCTAGAGCAATAAGACACCAAAGGGAGATCAAGGGGATACAAATTGGAAAAGAAGAAGTCAAACTTTCACTGTTTGCTGATGATTTGATAGTTTACATAAGCGATCCCAAAAATTCTACCAAGGAACTTCTACAACTCATAAACACTTTCAACAATGTAGCAGGATACAAGATTAACTCAAAAAAAAAACAAACAAACCAGTAGCCCTGTACACCCTTCACAATAGCCACAAATGGCATAAAATACCTCGGAGTAACTCTAACCAAACAAGTGGAAGACTTGTATGACAAGAACTTTAAATCTTCGAAGAAAGAAATTGAAGAAGACACCAGAAAGTGGAAAGACCTCCCATGCTCTTGGGTAGGCAGAATTAATATAGTAAAAATGCCAATCCTACCAAAAGCAATCTACAGATTCAACACAATGCCCATCAAAATCCCAGCAAAATTCTTCAAAGACCTTGAAAGAATGGTATTCAACTTCATTTGGAAAAGCAAAAAACCCAGGATAGCCAAAACAATCCTGGGCAATAAAAGAACTTCTAGAGGCATCACAAT
>PVIU01013554.1:0-55397 GCA_004026605.1 Ondatra zibethicus | reverse complement strand
GAAGCAAACAAGATCATCAAGCAAAAGTTGGAAGCCAGGGGGCGGGGATAGAGGTGGGAGGTAGGGGAGCAGGGGAAGGGGAGAGGGGGAAGGAGAAGGGAGAAGGACCGGGGAGAGCTTGGGGGAGAGGGTGGGTGAAGATGGAGGAAAGGTGGACATTGGAGAAGGGAATAAGATATCTACATTAAGAGAATCATTCTAGGGTTGGCAAGATACTTGGCCCTGGGGATCCCAGGTGTCCACGGGCATGTCCCCAGCTAGGTATTCAGGCAGCAGAGGAGAGGGTGCCAGAACTAGCCTTGTACCATAGTTACATTGATGATTATCGTGCAACTCTGTTTTCACAGAGTGCAGAGCCCAATGCAGCAAGTTGAAGGTAAAACTGACTGTCCTTGTGGTAAGAGACTGTCAGGGGATACATTTTGCTCTTGTGAGCCTCAAATGCAGCATGGAGATTTGATCATATAATGTCTCCTCCTGCATGGCTGATTAGTATCTGACATAAACTCATTGAATCCATTACTTTTATGAGCATGCCGTGAGAAAAAGTATATATGGAAACACTTATGATTCTCCTTATTTCCAAATGAATTTATTGAAGAACAATCCACTTATAAATACAAAGGGAAAGAGAAAATTTACATGTTACTTTTTCAGCAATAACTTGAAGTATATTTTGATACCACTTTTCTTCAATATAATAGCTTACAAAATTCCTTATAAATGTTGTAGTTCTATTTGTAGCCAAGAAGTTGACTATTAATATGGCAAAGTAAGACAACCTCTATGCTGTCTATATTGATTTTTAGATGGAAGAAGCACTGAGAATAAAGGAAAGTTCTTTATGTAAGTCAACATTTGGAAAATATTGTCATGTTCTTGCTAATAAAAACAGTTTGGTAGATTCACTGTGGCCTCATGTACAGTATGTAGGGTTGTGTGTGACTTGTCAATAAGGCCTTCAATTTATTTATTCCTTCCCATATTCCCTTCTTTATTTTACCCCCTCTTTCCCTCATCATTAATAGAATAATGATAATTATTAATAATAATAATAGAATAATCCTCCTATTCTAATTTCTCCTGTATCTCTCTATAGCAGTACATTATAGTTTAATCTCCTTGAAAGACCAACATTTCCTCTATGGTCCTGTGGAACATAAATAACCCCTGTTGTTATTCATATTGAAACACACATATATAAAATTTAAAATCAACATATAAGAGAAAATATGCAATATTTGTCCTTTTGATCTGTGGTAGCTAACTCAGGATGGTTGTTTCTAGCTTCATCCATTTATCTGCAAATATCATAATTTCATTTATCTTCATGCAGAATCATATTCCATTCTGTAAATAAACTACATTTCATTATTCATTCCTCAGTTGATGAGCATCTAAGCCGGATGTCCAATGATCACATATAAACAAGTATCTCTGCAGTAAGGCGTAGAATCTTTGAGTATCTACCCAAGAGCTGTGTGACTGGGTTTGATTGTACATCTATTGTCAGCTTTCAGAGGAACCTAAACTGTACTGATTTCCATCATGACTGACATCTCACTTTCACCAGCAATGAAAAAGTGTTCCCCTTTCCCTGCATCCTCTACAGCATGAGCTGTCTCTTTTTTTATTTATTTTACTGATTTTGGCCATTTTGTCTAGGGTGAGATGTAATCTTAAATTAATTTTAATTTGTTTGTCCATGATGGCTAAGTGTTGCTGGGCCCTATCTTCCTCAGGGGTGAGAGGGCATGGCATCAACAGTTCAGATAGAAGAGTCCGGTAGCAGGCATACAGCAGGCCCACTTATTTAACTTAATACCTTCCTAGCACCCAGGTATCTTGATCCATATACATCACATGGAGGAGCCAGCGTGGAGTCTGCCCGGTGCCGCCAGAGGTACTGATTATGCCTAGTCTACCAGAGGCAAGCCTGGTAGACCTTAACTTCCTACATATACATCCATTTTATTTATTACATAAATACATTATTAAAGCAAGAGTCAGAGTTCATTGATCAGTCTGTGTTGACCCTGTCTCAGGAGGGCTCCACAACTAGACTATGCCTATCTTAGGTTAGCTTGTACAAGAAACTATTAACCATCATTGACTACCAACCCCCAAAGAGCATTCATTACTGCAGAGATGCCAGGGTGTAGGGACTAGAAGGTAGCCTTTTAATTACAGATAAGCAGGCATTTATAGCCTCATATGCAGGACTGTGAGAAGGATGCCTAAGAGCCATTAACTCCTGAAGAGTCACCTCAGTTGCTGTCTGTTGCTGTCGGCTCTGCTGCAAGAGGTATTTTATGAACACAAGGATTTGCATTACTATCCCACCAATCAATACACATGTCAGCATCCGGAAGGGATCAAAGAGTCTTTTTATATTATGCGAAAACTTCTCAAAAAATGAAGAGTCAAAGGCCATAACTTCTATCCTTAAGAAATCAATTTGTTTGGGGGGGGGCAATTAGAGCTAGAAAGAGGAGTATATACATTACCACTCCTTGGTGGAAACAGGCTGATCCATGACCAGGTGCACAACTCTTACTGGGACACATATTGGCATTGTGGCAGTCTGAGAAAATACACAAGCACATCCTCCCCCATGGTTCAGCAGGGGGACAGGTAGGTGCCATTGGAGGGAGATAGGATCTCTCCATCTCAGCAGGGACAGGTGTGTGTTCCTTGGCAGAAATACCCAGTGCTTGTATGCTGGGCTCAGACCCTAGTCATCAAAACTGAGATAGTTCGTATGGAAAAGGACCTCTGTTAAGGTCAGATGAGGATCTCTCTGAGCCTCTGGTGAGACAGTCCTGGCCAACAGCTCCTTAAGAGTTCTGCTGGTCCTCGCCACAATGGCTTGTCCCTGTGGATTGCAGGGGATGCTAGTGGTATGGGAATTTTCCCAGGATGCCAGAAATTCATTGAATTGTTGAGAGGCAAAGAAGACAGGGCTATTATCAGTCCTAAGTGCTCAAAGACTCCCATAACTATCATGGCCAATTTAAGGACCTTGATAGCATTGATGACTTTTGCTCCAGAAATGGCAAGGGCATAAACAAAGGAGGGAAAGGTATTATCACATGAAGATACTTTAGATTGCAAAGTGGGCAGAGTGTGTATATGTTCTCCAAAGTTGTAGTGGTCACCAAGGACCTAGAAGGCAAGGGGCTATTATTCTTACTTTTAGGTGTGGCCATAAATATGGACTTAAACATGGGAGAAGCACTAGCTGGGCCAGGGGTGGCAAGGGAAGAAGAGTTGGCAGGTGGCCTCAGCATCCTGAATAGCATTCTGGGCTTTGAAGTGGGGAAGAGAGCTGTGGAGACTGGGGTGCTGACAGACTGCTCAGTTTGAGGGACTCCAGGCCACTTGGTGTTAGTGACTGGTGTTGCAGGTGATACAGAAGTCATCCCCAGGAAGGAGGCTGTAGGTTCAGAGTCTGAGGAGGTGCTTGGCCATAGCCCTGTCAGCAATGAAAACATCAATATCCAACAATACACCTCTCTGAATTTCTACTGGATTAGCTGATCTTTGCTGCTCTTCCTGATGCCCTCCTTGGCAATAGAATATGCCAGAACAGTAGCAGTGGTATTGCCAACCCTGAAGAGACCCTCCCATAAGGGAGACCATCCAGCGAACACCCCCGACCGAGAGAAGACTCCAGATGACCTCGGCTGCACAAGCAAGAGGCGTTTATTGAATACACAGGTCGCCTGCGGATGCTGCAGCAATCGGGCTGCTGAGCATACCGGGCTTGGGATACAAGGAAGTTTATATAGGATTTGGGGTGGGCAGTTTTAGGGTACTCAGCAACAAGCATTTCATTGGCTAGTTCAAACCAAGCATAGAGGCTACTTTGGGGACACAGTTGTTTGTCCTACTTTGGTTCCTAGAAAAACCACAAGATCAGATCAACTTAGCACAGCATTCTAGTGGTTAGGATAGTGGATACTTTTGGACTTTCTGTTCCCATTTATCTTCCTGTTTGGCAGCCCCAGATGGTTGGGTGGCATGGGGCCCATCTGCTGTCTCCTTTTATCTCCGTGGAGACTTGTCCCTAGGCTGACTGGAAGGGCCCATAACTTTATAACTATTTTCTTTTCAACCCCAATCTCTTCATTTGTGTTATTGGCAACATCTTGAACAAGTTTAGGTTTGTTATTTTTGTATTTATCCTTTAAATCAATTGACTTTTCAAGAGTGACCCCATCTTTTTTTACTTTGGGACTTCCCCAACTCTGTTCTATAATAATCACTGTTCTTCCTTTTGGCCCCATTGGTGGATCAAGCTTGCCTGGGAAGCTCCCATGAGTAGCAGCTCTGTGGGAACCGGGTCTCCAAGCAGGATTCATGGTTCACAGAGGCAGCTGTTGTCATCTGACTTTGCAGAAAAGGCAAAGCGGCGAGCAAGGGTCAAAGGTGGCGGCACAAGTAATGCATGACCAATGACAGGTGCCACGTAATGAGACCCCACCAGGCCACGTTCACCCTCATGGCCATCCAGGCCAGTGTAGCTGCTGTGAGTGTGAGGCCAAGCAGCACTAGGCTGAGTGCCGCAGTGCCTGCTGGTCCTCTGCAGCCATAGGCCTGGCCCGGCACTCCTGTATACACAAGAGTGGTCTCTGCCGCTAGACTCCACCAGTCACTCCAAGTACCATAGTGGAAACACCTCCCATGGCAGGAATAGAGCTAACTGGGAAGCAGCAAGTGTATTCTCATATGTGGTTGCATTCTCTGTAGTAGGCTTGTCTGGGTCTAAACACCCTGTCTCAGCTTCATCAGATGTAGAGAGATCAGACATGGGAGGGGTGGAGGTGAAGGAGAGGTTTTCTGTTTTGTAGAGGGAGACAATAGTCAACAGGGGCAAGAAACTGTATTGGAAACTGTATTGGACATTTATGTCTTGTGATTAGTGGGTAACCTCGGTGGTTCTTTAGGCCGCTACCATAAGCCAACATGGTGTCTCCAGACGAGGGATGGCATTAAGGGACAAGTCTTGGTTTCACCTCCTGGAGGAATCAGCCCTTATACAGAAAAAAAAAAAAAAGTGCCTTCCTTACTAGACGGGAAAACAAACATGAAAGACAACAACAAAAAAGGAAAGGATGGGGGTCCCAACACTTACCTGCTGAAGGGAGGGAGGGGTCTTCTCACTGATTAATATACCTGACTGGGGACAATATCCAGCACTGTGAGTGAGGAGGAGATGACCAGAACTTGTTCCAGGCAAAATCCAAAAATTTACAGCTGCAACAACAACAACAAATGTCTCTGACCGACCAAGCTCAAATCCCATGCCAGAAGTTCTTGTTCTGGGTGCCAAAGATACCTAATGTGTTCCTCAGAGGAGGGATGAGAAGGCATGGCATCAACAACTCAGACATTGGGAGTCAGGTAGAAGGCATACATTTTAACAGTGGGGGAAAAAAAACTTAAAACACCCTCCCAGCATCTAGGCATTCTGATTTTTTGACAATGTTTACCCTCATTTGTTAGGCATGCTCAGGCCCTCTGACATCACCAGGCAGACTCCAGATTTGCTCTTCTCAGCCTGGTGGCCTTAACTTCCTACAGCTAAGGATGTTAAACATTTTTTGCATTGTTTCCCTGCCATTGGTAGATAATGTTTTGTGAATTTTCTGCTTAGTTCTATACCCCACTTTTTAATGGTGTTCTTTGTTTTCTTGATTTTGGTTGTTAATTATATATTCTAGATTGAGGGGTACATCAATCAGATATATGATACATAAAGATTCTTTACTCATTCTTTTGGCCACTGCTTTGCTCAAATGATGGCACTCTTTGCTTTATAGAAGCATTCCAACTTCATGAAATCCCATTTATTATTTTTTTTCATCTTAATGCCTACAATAAATGTCCTGTTCAGAAAATTCTTTCCTATTCCAATGAGTTCATCCTATTCCCAACTTTCTTTCTATCATGTTTAGAGCATCTGACCCTATGTGGAAGTCCCTGATCCATTGTAGATGAGTCTTGCTCAGGATAAGAGATGGATATATTTTCATTCTTATACATATAGCTGTACCATATGACACAGCACTATTTGTTGATGATTCTGTCTTTACTTTTGGCTTCTTCATAAAAATATCAGGTGCTTGTAGGTATGTGGAATTTTGTCCTTATATTTATTCAGTTCTACTATTAATGTTTAATTGTGCACCAATATCATACTTTTTATTAATTTTTATTAAGCTCTATGTTTTCTTCTATTCCCCTCCCTACCTCTCCCCTCCCCTTCAACCCACTCCCAAGGTCCCCATGCTCCCAATTTACTCAGGAGATCTTGATTTTTTCTAATTCCCATGTAAATTATATCTATGTATGTCTCAGGGTCCTCATTGTTGTCTAAGTTCTCTGTGATTGTGATTTGTGGGCTGTTTTTCTTTGCATTATGTTTAAAAAACACTTATGCGTGAGTATATGTCATAATTGTCTTTCTATGTCTGGATTACCTCGCTCAAAATGATGTTTTCTAACTCCATCCATATTCCTGCAAAATTCAAGATGTCATTATTATTATTATTATTATTATTTTGCTGTGTAGTACTCCATTGTGCAAATGTACCACATTTTCCTTATCCATTCTTCAGTCAAGGGGCATTTAGGTTGTTTCCAGGTTCTGGCTATGACAATGAATGCTGCTATGAACATAGCTGAACACATCAGACTTTTTAAAACAATATTTACTATGAAATGTAAGTTAAACATGACATGGTAATACCTCCGCCAGGTTTTTCAATATTTTCACAAGTGTTTGAGCTATCCCGTCTGCATGTGTGTGTGTGTCTGTGTGTGTGTCATAATATTAATATATATGTTTAGGAAAAGGGAATGAAGAGGATATCTAACAATATTCCTACAATAAATAAAGAACGTTAGACATCTAATGGCTATTAAGAGTGCATTCATATGAAGTTGAAGAATTGTTTTCAATTTCTGTAATGAATTGTGTTATTTATTTATTTATTTATTTATTTATTTTTTGGATGGGGTTCAAGACAGGGTTTCTCTGTAGCTTTAGAGCCTGTGCTGGAATGAGTTCTTGTACACCAGGCTGGCCTCGAACTCACAGAGATTCTCCTGCCTCTACCTCCCAAGTGCTGGGATTAAAGGCATGTGCCAAAACTGCCCAGTGAGTTGGGATTTTTTATGGAGATCTATAGATTGTTTTTGGTATGATGTCCATTTTCACAATATTAATCTGCAGATACATGATCATTGGAAGTCTTTCTATGTTCTGGTGTCTCCTTCAATGTCTTTTTTAAATATATAACTGTTTAATTTGTTTGTTTAGTTATCCTCCAAAATTTAAAATCAATTATGTTTTATTTCTGATTAATTTCTCATTAGATTGGTCATATGTATATAGGAAGACAACTAATTTTGTGTGTTAATTTTATAGCCTGCTACTCTGCCAAATATTTTTACCAGCTGTAGAAATTTCCTGGTGGTGTCTTTATGATCTTTTGTGTATAAAATATGATCTGCAAATAATGATACCTTGTCTTCTTTCTTGCTTGCTTGTATACCTACTAGTTGTCTTATTCCTCTATCTATCCCTTCAAGAACTCTGTTGATTTTAGTGGAAATACTTTTAATTTCTCTACATTTTAGTTGATATTCGCTATGGGCCTGCTATATATTGTCATTACTATATTGAGAGATGCCCCTTATGTCCATAGTCTCTCTGGGATTTTTATCATGAAGGGATGATGGATTTGCCTAAAGGACTTTTCTGCATCTAATGAGATGATAGTGTGGTTTTTGTATTTTAGTTTATTTTGTTGGTATTTAATTTAAATTTTATGAATGAAGAATCATTTAAGCATACAGCTTTGAAGAAATTAATGATACTTATTGATACTAATGTGTTACTTATTTTATTCACCAATATTGGAAATTTCCTTTATTTAGTAAATATGTTTATGTGTGCCTGCGATTGTGCCCCCCTCTCTCTATCTCTGTGCGTGTGTGTATGAGAGAGAAACAGAGAGAGAGAGAGAGAGAGAGAGAGAGAGAGAGAGAGAGAAGTGCACACACATGTAGGTTCATAGAAACATTTAGAGGTGTTTAGAGATGGTTCTTGCCTTCCACCATGTTACAAGAGGTTCTCTACTGTTTTGTTTTGTTTTTCTGTTTCTGAGCTTTACATTTCAGACTTGATGACCCATGAGCCCAAGATATCATTCAACCATACTATCTCTGCCTCCCATCTCAGCCTAGGAGTATTTTAATTACAGAAACCAGCCTCAACACCTGCTTATTTACATGAGGTACTGGGTCAAACTCAGACTGTCACACTTGTAGCACTTTTCACTGCTGAGCCAACTTCACAGCCCTGATACACACTTAAAGTGATTTTATTCCATTATTTGTCCAGTCTGCTCCCAAACTGACAAAGCATAATGAAGCACTCACATTTGACTTTTACCATTAGCTAATGCTCTTGGTATTTTTCCATTATTAAACACTCTCCAGAGAATTGTACTGACATACTCTATCAATTCTCTCTTTCATTTCAAGAGTAATGAAATCCAGTAATAAGTCTATTTAGTGTGTAACAGTAAAATAGAGACTCTGTAGGTCACTTTTGCAGGTTCTTCACCTGCAGATTTTCACCTATAGGAAGTAGGTAGCTTTTGTTCTAGAGTTAGTCTGAATATTATTATCGTCTTTGGTATATTGTACTGTGTTCATTTTTACTACCATGCTTGCAAAAGTAGAATTGCACTAGAACACATTTACGTGTAATTGTTACTCTTGTAGTTATTAGAATTATGGGAAATGGTGACATGGCTCCAAAATTTTAGTAGCCTGAAGGCACCAAGGGGGGGTGGTTCATTTTTTTTATACAGGATTGTCTGAAAAATAAATCTCAGGTCATTCAAAATGAACATTAAATTGGACATTTTAAAATAAAAACCGTGTTGTCAATATTGCAGATAATGACTCCTGAATGATGTTGAACACTATGTTTTATACAATTTATCCTTTATTTCAAAGTCTATAGACAAAGGATAAAGAACACTGAGAGAAGAGCGGCTTGTAACCTCTGAGACTATTGAAATCCTAGAATAATGTTATATAAATTATTCTCATCCATTTAAAATATGTATTATATTCTTCTATATCACATATTAATTTTGTTTTCTAAAAATAATAACTAAATACTTAGGGAAAGTGGATAATTAAATATTGCAATTATAACATATTCTCAAAAAATATTTACAATACAGTCTGTATGGGAATCAATTTTGTATTGTGAGGTTGTTTTGAAATCTTACAAAAATTTTATTTTTGTATATATAGAATATATGTGTTCATGTTTGTAACAACCCACTCTTTAATATCTAGCAGCCATCATTAGTTTCAAAGCTAGTCATTGACTTATTATATCACAGTGCTTTAATTCAAGTGATCACAATTTACCCAATAATGGTCTCAAAATCACTAGAGTAAGAGTCACAAAAAGTTGTGAATGACAAATGAGAACTGCAATGGGCCTGCTTTAGGTGAAAATGTTAGGCCCTATTTTTTATTAATATATTTAATTAGGAGAGAAGAGAATCTTCTCTCCACAAAATTGTAAAGTAAAAAGAAATTCATGTAAGATCTGTTACATGTCAGGCTGCAAGTGCATGCTATATTGTAACCTAAGAGAAAAAAGATATTCATTTATTGCAATTAATATGATTCAGCCTTAAAGGCATCCACCAAGTGTCACAAAACTTAATACTCTGGTTAATGGGATGCTTGATATAATTGTTATATCTATATTCTCTCAAAATCCCTATTTCTTCACATATTGTTTATAAAAACTTAGACTCCAATAAAATTGGTTAGCAATGATTGTTTTAAAGGGGAGCTTATATTTTTAGATTTAGCATTGCTACAAGAGTAAATATTCCTCACGTGAGTGAAGAAGTGCTAGATTTGAACATTTATTTTTCTCTTCTCAGTTGAATCATGAACTTCTATCTGTTGGCAATGACTAAGTTTACCTTTTCAAGTACAGGAATGTTCACCATGGCCTGTTATAATTACAGAATGCCATTATGTGTTTGGAATTTTCCTCCACCTGAAAATAAAACCACTTTTTTCATGAAAAACATTTCCTGCCTCCATAGGATTGGTGTGGGAATTATTTTGATGATTTTCTGCAGACTTATGTGTAAAGAGTAATATTCTAGATGATATTCTTGTGCTTGAATTCAATTTTATATATAAACATTAAGCAGAAAAAATATACATAAGATGAATATATATGAGGTCAGTAAACATTTAATATTAGCTAAGATTATCCTGTCTGTTAATTCCACTAGGCTACTGGGCTATATTATGAAATATGTTTTCTTTTATTCTGAAGAAGAACAACCACAAAAGAGTAGTAAGATTGAATAGGCTTATCCCCTTGATAATTCCTAATATTCCCATTCAGTAATGTGTTCCTTTTGTTCAAGAATAGGGCCCTTAAAGCTTTTGTTACTCTTGATTCATGTGCTTATCACTAATAGTGGGAGATTGAGAAAAAGTCATTCTTAATGGACCTCTCAGATAGCACTTAGAAAGCATATATTAGTGTAAGACAAATGGATTGCTACCTCCTGTGACTCTTAACCGAATGTTCACTGATTAGGTATTTTCCTTGCTTGTATTAAATGAGATCTCACTTTTCTTTGGTGTCTTATTCCTTATGATATGGAATCTGTAGTAAAATATCGTTGTCTTTACTTTGGGCATAATGCAAATGCTCCTAGTTAAGTGCAATTGTCAACCTGACTCATCAGAAGGTCATCAGGGAGTCTCTCAGTTGAGGGATAACCTGCATTAGGCAGACCTGTGAGCACGGCCATAAGCCATATTTTTGATATAAGTGATCTAGGAGGGCCCAGTCCTCTGTCTTAGCCAAACAGGTTTGTCTAACAAGGGTAACTGAGGGTTGGAGAGATGGATCAGAGATTAAAAGTACTTGCCATTTTTCCTAGCACCCATGTTGGGTATTACATACCCACCTGTAACTAAAGTTTTAGAGGATCCAGTACTTTTTATGGACTTGGTTGGATAGCGACACATACTCATACTGATACCTTGAAGTGTAAGATGAAATAAACCTCCTATTCCCTCAATTAGTTTTTGCTTAGAGTATTTAATCACAACAAACAGCAAACTAGAAAACACGTGATTGTGAAATTTCCCTAGAAATGCATCCACTGTTTTATAATAGCAATGCTTGTTGAATATCTACTATGATATTGGTCTTATTTCTATGTGGTGGCAAGAACATATTCATTAAAAAATCATTGTTGTTCATTAAATTCAGAAAGCTGAGGGTAATGATTAATCTCAACAGAAAAAACTATAGTCACACAATAGAGAAATACTCAGCTCTCTGCTGCTTTAAACTGTTTGAATGCCTAATGAGGTGAGAGCTCAGAATAAATCTGAGGAGACACTCCCTGGCCTAAGGAATGGGATTTCTCTGTTTAGAAAGAGGTTAAGGAAACTTTTAACCATATTGTTAAAACACAAAAAGGTAAAATTACTTTTCAGGATATATAACCTATTTTTTAGAGAAATACCTGTTAAAGAAAGTAATTTGACAGATTAAATTCAGACATAACCAAAACTACTTAGAGAAACTTCGCTCACTAGAATCAAAACCACGTGAAAGAGGTGTGGAGACATGGGGAAGGAAGGGTGAAATCGAAGCTATCTTCAGCATCCTTTTCAAGCCTTCTGACTTAATTAATTTGACTGAGAAAATCAGAAAGTATTGACTTAAAATGTTAAGTCCAGAAGGATTAATGACCTCAGTGTTGGGTTTTAGTTGTGTTTTCATGAGGTCCTGACTAGACAGGTCAAATTATTCAGAGACCTATGACTAGTAATGCAATTTTGGAACTCCTGTACATATAGGGTTAAAATCAGAGCAATGTGAAAAGAGCAAGTATCATAAAGTTGTAAGTGGAGAGGGCCAACACATCCTGGAGTATAATGCTGAAGAAATGGGAATTTGACATAAATCCAAAGAAAATAAGATTATTTTAGAAACAATAGAAATGGGAAGTCCTAAAATGCCAAACAGCTTTTGTTTGTTTGGTTGGTTGTGGGTTTTTTTGTTTCTGTTTTTGTTTTGTTTGGTTTGGTTTGGTTTTTCAAGGCAAGGTAACAGCACTGGCAAACTCACAGAGATTCACCTGCCTCTGCCTCCTGGGTGCTGGGATTGAAGGCATGCGTCACCACTGTCCAGCTTAAATGCTATCATATTAAAAGACTTATTCATGTGTGGTTCGTTCTTTGTCCTTTGGTAATTCAATTTATTTAGGCCATCTGATTTGTAGCTACTCTTGCCATCTAATGTCTTCCACTCATTCAGTCTCAAGATTTAAGAGATTCTTTATATCCTAGTGAAGTTCATGTTGGAAGTCCGATGAAGTACATTTCTTCCTGAGTTTCTAATAATTGTACCATTTATCAAGTAGAAATCTCTGCTGTGGCTCTCAATGCAATTGAGTCGAAATAATCCAAATCACAACTTCCAGCCACAGACTTGCTGATAGACACTTCTTCAAGTATGAACTCTGACAGCAAGAGAGATTCTTGTATGTTTTCTTTGTTCACATCCATTCTGTAACACTATCCTGGACTTTATTTCTTCTCCACTTTTGAGGCAAATCAGTTTACTAAAGTCTTTGGCATTAAATCAACTGAAATCTCTTACTTATTCTATCTTGGTATTTGAAATTTTCACTATCTGCTTTTTATTGTAGTTAAAGCGATCTTTCCAAAGTGAAGATGCAACATGCCAGATTTGTCCTTAAAATTCTGTCATAATTTGTGTGTTGATAACAAGAACCTGAGATATTGGAAGGTCACTCTACTGCCCACAAACTAGGATCACAACTCTTTGCTAATATCCTGGTTTATTATGCTCTTTCCTGATAATATTCTTATGATATTGAAAACTGGATTACTTTTTATGTTTAAGGATCATGCTTTGAATGTTTTCTTTAAACTGGTCAATTCTACATGTCACGAAATGTTTTAATATCACATTTAAAAAAAAAACTAACCAAATCATTCTGTACCAAATAATTAAACTGTACATTAGATCTCAACTTCCATGATGTTTTGTTATTTTATTATTTCTTTCAGAAACATTCACTTTCCCATTAATATGGCATATCTCCAACTAAATACATTACCACAGATTCTCATATTTTATTCAAGATCTTTCTGAATCATTGCTTTTCATCATATTTAGTCCCCTTCTTTCAACATATTCATAAACATGTATAGAGTAAATATTACTTTTCAACTATATTAACTGATACTTATGATCAAATATAGAAAATGGATAGATTTCTATAAAATTCATTGGAGAAATTGAAGTACAGTAGAGTTTTATCATTTAATATGCACCAAATTGACAAACAAAACTAATCTGCTTGACTCTTATGATATGTGATTCCCCTTTGTATTATGCTGTGAATACCATTGGTTAATAAAGGACAGCTTTGGATCTATAGCAGGGCAGAACTTAGCTAGGCGGGGAAAACTAAACTGAATTCTGGGAGAAAGGAGGCAGAGGAGGGAGAAGCCATGTAGCCCCCACTGGAGACAGATACTGGGAACTTTACCCGGTAAGCCACATCCATGTGACAATACACAGATTACTAGAAATGTGTTAAATTAAGATACAAGTGTTAGCCAATAAGAAGATAGAGCTAATGGGCCAAGCAGTGTTTTAAATAATATAGTTTCTGTGTGATTATTTCAGGGCTGATCATCCGGGAACCAACAAGCAGTCTCCTTCAACACTCTTACAACAGAAACCTAAATCTTTGTGAAGGCAAAAAATAATAGCATATATATCATTCCAATAAGAGTTTTTACCTGACACATACAATAATACTAGTAGATTCAGTCCCTTGTGAATTCTTGTCATCTTTCCTTAGAAAGAAATGAAAGAAAATTAAACATATGTAGCTCTTTTGCCTGCAAAATACACCAAAGTATGAAGGCATATAAAAGTGATTTGATTCCCCTATGTACTGAATAATCAAAGCAGAATGAAATATCATATCTTCATCTATTAGCTATATTTTTACTTGAGTGTGATTAGCAATAAGATCATCTATAGATATCAAAGTTGCATAATCATAAGAGGATTTAAACATATATATATATATGTATATATCCTCTCATTTCTCCTACTCCCTCACAAATTCATGACCTGTCCTTTATTATTGGTGTTTGTGTGTGTGTGTGTGTGAGAGAGAGAGAGAGAGAGACAGAGAGAGACAGAGAGAGACAGAGAGAGAGAGAGTCAGAGACAGAGAGAGATGGAGAGAAATACAACTTACTGAGTTCTTTTTGGCTTTGCTTAAATGTATAAATGTTTATGTATGATATCTTGAGTTTGGCTAACTATCAGGTGGCTCATCCCTGGAAAAGATGGATTCTTTCCCTTCTTAGCAGACATTAATTGTCTGTTACTATTCACCTATGAATGGGACTCATGATATTTCTCCCATCCATGTTGGGACACCAAGTGATGTTTTCCTCATTCAGGTCTCATTTATATGAATATTGTTTAAAAATTTCATGGGTTCAGCTCCATACCAAACATGGAAGACACTATTTTCCAGCAGACATCCTGTTTATCTGACTATTATAATCTTTTTGTGTTTCTTCTGTTATGTTCCATCAGCCTTAGATGTAGGTATTGTCATACATATACATGTGCATATACATATATATATATCAATTGTGAATGAATAATCAATAGTCATATTTTGCTCTGCATTCTGAGAAGCCATGAATTTCTGTGATAGTTTCTGTGTATTGCACAAAGAAGGTTTATGGATGAGGGATGAAAGTTACAGTTATTTGTAGATTTTTTCATACTTTGTTATAAGCAAATGTAGAGAATCTATTTGCACCCATCACAATGTTAAGAGATAATAACTTTCTGAAAAGTCAGTGAACGATATGGATATTATCCTCGTAAGTGTTTTGTAAAATTGATGTAAAGTAAAGCTATTTTTGCAAGAGGAGCCCCAATGGAGAAAATGTCAAACTCAGATTCCTTATGGGAAACCCCTAGAATATGTTAGTGATTATTGATTGATATGATGGGACTAGCCCAATGGAAACAGTATTGGTGACATACTACAGTGATCCAACTTGATGACTAAGCTTGATTTTTTTTGTTTTGCAGATACATTCCAAGGAAAATATCCTACCAATATTACCCTAGGAAACATGAAATTAAGTAAATGAAGGTCACAGTAGTTTCTTGATATAAGAAATTATCATTACTGTTTTGGTCAGGGTTATCATCCTGTGGTTAAATACCATGACCCAAAACAACATGGCATTGAAATTGTTTATTGGGCTTACACTTACATAGCATTGTTCATCATTGAAAGAAGTTAGAACAGAAATACAAACAGGGCAGGAGCCAGAGACATAAGGTGATGCAAAGGCTATGTAGGAGAACTCCTTACTTATTGATTTGTTCTCTTTGGCTTATTACCACTATTATTATTATCATCATCATCATTCAGTATTATTATTATATATCTTTGCTACAGTTTCCCCTCCTTACTCTACTCTTAGACCCTTCCCCAAACTTACTCTCTGTTCACATCCTCAATCCCTTTCTCCTCCATTTCTGTTCAGAAAAGGGGACATCTTTCAGGAAAATCAACAAATCATGGCATATCAAGTTTCAGTAAGACTAAACACCTCCGCATATATTAAGGCTAGTCAAGGTGATCCAGTATGGGGGGGTGTGAAAAGTCAATAAAAGAGTTGAAGACAGCCCCTGTTACCACTGTTGGAAGTCAACCACTGTAACATATATGTAGAAAATTTAGGTTAGTCCCATGCAGGCTCCCTGATTGTCGGATTAATCTCTGTGAGGCCCTATGCGTAGGCCAAGTTTTATGTTGGAACTGCCAATAAACCCCTCCCAAATAACCACAAAGAGATTATTGTTAATTATCAATTCATAGCTAATAGTTTAGGCTTATTACTAACTAGCTCTTACATTTTAAATTAACCTTTATTTCTTATCTATGCTCTGCCACCTGATGTTACCTATTTTAAGCAAGGCATGTTCATCTTCCTTCTCTTCTTGTCTCCTGGTAAGTCCTGAGACTCCATCCTTTTTCTTTCTAGAGTCCTTTCAATTTGACCTTTCCACCTAACCTTTTTTGCCTACCTATCTGCCAGTCAGCTCTTTATTAATCCAAATGAAAGATGCGTTGGCAAAGACACACTTTCATAGTGTAACAAATAGAGTTTTCCATAACACCTATTAGTCCGAGATAGTTGATTTTGTGGTTTTTCTTGCGGTGTCCTTGAGCCCTCTAGGTCCACAATTCTTTCTCTCCCTCTTCTTTAGGATTCCCAAGCTCTGCCTAATATTTGGCTTTGGGTCTGCATCTGTATCAGTCAGTTACTGGATAAAATCTCTCCAACGACAATTGGACTAGATACCAATCTAAGTGTATAGTAGAATATCATTAGGCATCTACATTGATGTTTTTCCTCAAGTTCTGTTTGGTTCTCTGCTAGGCCTCTGGTTCCTGGTACTCCAGACACTGTCAGGTGTGGGTTTACTCTCCTATCATGGATCTCAGGCTAGACCAGTCAAGGGTTGGCCACTCATTCAATCTCTAGGCCAATTTACCCAGCACATCCCATAGGCAGAAAAAACTGTACGTCAAAGGTTATATGGCTGGGTTGTTTTCCCACTTGCTTCACTTGAAGTCTTGCCTGGTCACAGGAGAAGGCCAGTTTAGGTTATGTATCTACTATTTCTAGGAGCCTTAGTTGGAGTATCCTTGTAGATTCCTGGGAGATTCCCTTGCATCAGGTTTTACCTGACTCCAAGAAACACAACTGTAACATATATGCAAAGTGCCTAGGTCAGTCCTATGTAGACTCTCTGGTTATCAATTCAGTCTTTGTGAGGCCCTGTGACCCCTGGTTATTTGATCCTGGGTGTTTTCTGTAAGCCCAAACCTGACATTACCTGTAGCACCAGGACACACAGGCTAGATGACCCAGAGACCTTGGATAGAACCAAACATGATTGGAGGGGGAAAAAATCAATGTAATGATAATTGCACATAGATTAGTACATATCTGAATTGTCACCAAAGAGGCTTCATCCAGTAACCAATGGAAACAGATGCAGACCCACAACCAAACATGAGGTGTAACCTAAGGAATCCTGCAGAAGAGGGGGAGAAAGGATTGTAGATTTCACTATTTTTGACAGTTGTGTAATATTTTACTGAGTAAATGTACCAGTTTCTTATCCATTTATAGACTGAGGGACATCTAGGTTATTTCCATCTTGTAATAGAGCTGTGATGAACATAGTTGAGAAAGTATCCTTGTGGTATGATTGTGCATCCTTTGAGTATATGACCAAGAGTGATATAGCTGTTCTTGGGGTAGATTGATTACCAGTTTTCAGAGAAACTGACATATTCATTTCCAAAGTGGTCGTACAAATTTCCAATGGAGAGGAGTGCTCCCCTTGCTCTATGTAGTCTCCAGCATGAACTGTCATTTATGTTTTTGATCATAGCCATTCTGAGAGGAATCAAATAGAATCTCGGAGTCATTTTAATTTACAGTTCCCTGATGGTAAAGAATGCCAAACATCTGCTTAAGCATTTATGGTCATTTGAAATTCTTCTGTTGAGAATTCTCTCTTTAGATGTGTACCCCAGTTTTTAATAGAATTATTTGTTTGTTACTGTCTAGTTCCTTGAGTTCTTTATATATTTTGGAAATCAGCCCTCTGTCATACATGAGGTTGGTGAAGATACTTTCCTGTTCTGTAGTCTGCCATTTTGTCCTATTGATGGCATTTTTTTTGTCTTAAAAACTTTTCAGTTTTATGAAGTTCCATTTATTAAATGTTGATCTTAGTGTTTTCACTGTTTGTGTCCTGTTATGGAAGTTGTTTTTGTGCCAATGTATTCAAGGCTATTTCCCACTTTTTCTTCTATCAGGTTCAGCGTATTTGGATTCTTATTGAGGTCTTTGATCCACTTGTAATTGAGTTATGTGACGGTAATAGAAACATATCTATTTGCATTCCTCAACATGTCCACATCCAGTTATATACCATTGTTGAAGATACTTTTTGTGTTCATTGTGTAATTTTTACTTCTTTATTGAAAAAAAGGTTTCTTTAGGTGAGTGGATTTACATCTGGGATTTTAATTCAATTCTTTTGATCCACCTGTCTGTTTTTTATGCCAATACCATGCAGTTTCTATTACTATAGCTCTTTAGTAGAGTTTTGGCTATAAACAACCAAGAAAGTGAAAGACTTGTAAAACAATAACTTCAAGTTTTTGAAAAAAGAAATTAGAGAAGATATCAGGAGATTGTAAAATCTCCCATGCTCATGGTTTGGTAGAATAAAAATGGAAAAAATGGCCATCCTATCAAAAGAAATCTACAGATTCAATGAAGTCTCTATTAAAATCCCAACATAATTTTTACAGATCTTGAAAGAACAATACTCAACTTCAAATGGAAAAGTAAAATAAATAAATAAATAAATAAATAAATAAATAAATAAAGGCAAGCTAAAACAATCCTGTGCAATAAAAGTTTCCAGAGGTATCACCATGCCTCAGGAGATTTCTTACAAATCCAGGGTGACCCACTCAAAAGTAAACACATATTCCATGGACTGAGCCCTGCCCCATTAATCACTAATTTAAAATACTTCCCTACAGGTTTACCTGAAGCCCAATCTTACACATTTTCTCAATTGATGTTCCCATCCTTCATATGATTCTAGACATTGTCAGCATATTATCTATCATAATTATATTAAACATCAGCAGTTACATTAAATTAAAATATTTATATTAAAATAAATTTATATTAAACTTCATTATTTTTAAATAATTTAGAAAAATTCTCAGCAATAGTTTGTGAGTAATGAATACTAATAATTTGTATTTTATATTAATTATTCTTTCTAAGTATCCGTAGACTATTTTCCAATTGTTCTAGTCTATTAAAGAGTCATTACCTAAGACATTGAGATCTATGATTTGAATGTAATCCTTTTTTAATTCTGCAAAACACAACATAAGCCTTTTATTACTTCTTCTTTATAACATAAAGAATCAATCGTTTTTATTACCTTATAGATACAGATTCTGATCCATTGTTTAATTTTGTTTCCTAACAAATTACTGAAGACAGTGGATTGAATTACAAAATGTCTTAGTTCACAGATCTGGAAATTTGGAATCTAAACTCAAGTTCTCAACTGCTATATATTTCAGAATTAACTTGACTATGAGGAAGTATCAAGTCCAAGTCTCTCTTCTGAAATTTAACATCAATATTGGTATTTTGGCTCATTATGTTGTAAACTCCAGTCTTCACAGGCCATTCCTTCCTCTGTATAACCAAATACCTCCCTTTTAAAAGAACAACTGTCATACTGGATTAGGAACCCATTTTACTCCAATTTGATCTCATCCTAACTTTATTAGTTTGTATCTCCAGGAAGCCTATTTTAAAATCAATTCGCATTTTTGTAGTTCTGGAAGTCAAGGCTTTAACAAAAATGAGGTGATGTGAGGATGAAGTATAAAACTCATCCCAAAGTGGAGCAAAAAAAGTATGAATTTAATTCTTCCAACAGGGAGTAAACCTCCACCCCAGCAATTATTAGATAAACCAGAAGGGATCAGTAATTCAAGGCCACCCTCAGATCCACAGTGAATTTGAGTTACACTGGCTCTTCTCAATAAAATAAATAGAATAGAATAGAATAGAATAGAATAGAATAGAATAGAATAGAATAGAATAGAATAGAATAGAATAGAATGCTATTCTAAAGTAAGATGTTAAAAAATGCAATATAAGAACACTTCTGGAGTGGGTAGATAGCTCAGTAGTTAAAAACACTTGTTACCCTTCAGAGGGTCTAAGTTCTATTCCTAGAACCTATGACAGGGATCCCAGAACCTTCTTTAACAATGCAGCTCCAGGTCCTTGGATTCCTCTGCCTCACTACTGCTACCCTGTAGGCTCAACTCAATGCACATACCTACATGTAGATACTTGTGCCTACACATAATTAAAATAATAAATCCCAATCATCCATTTTTTAAAAAAAAATAGCACTACTCTCATTTAGAAGAAGCTAATAGTGAAGTTTAATCCTGACTTAGTGAATCCTTTGCCTTTCTGTTAAAATTTTAGGCTGTGAGACGGTATTTGTTGAACATTTGCCAGAACAATAGTGAGCAGCTCTTCTCTGTGAATGGAATTTCACTTTTTGTTCTATCTAAACCCATTTCATTTTATTTTACATTCATTTATGTATTCCAATTCATTTTTAAGTTTTCCAGACTACTGTGAATTCTGGTTTGACATTTCAAGGTTATGATAATTCTGCTGCTTTGAATGTCATCTTCAAACTTAATGAAACACCATGTAATTCATCTATGGCAGTATTGTGTAAGACACTATTATGGTATATAGAATAAAACTTTGAGAAGTATTCTAAGACTGTGCACTTATGAGCATTGGTCACATATTGAGAGCTTAAATTTCCTTTTGCTATGAAGCTTCAGTGCTGTTTGCTCTTGCATTCAATCCTCCCAGTTTGCGCTCACAAAGTGGTAAGTAAACAAACCACAGGATGATAAAAATAATGTCCTAAAATATATATATTCTGCCACTTCAATCTTAAGAGGAATTGTTGTAGACACTGTCTCTTTTCCTTCTTCAGGAGCCTGAGCCCGGAGTGTAGCAAAGTGGCTGAGTGCATTCCCTAGATATATAGGATGCTGAGCTTGATCTAGAACATAAAAATAAATATAAGACAGCAAAATAAAGCAAAGAAGCTAGTCTGCTGCACCCAGAGGCTGTGTTTCGGGCAAAGCTGCTCCTGTAAATGTCACAGGATGATCCATAGAAAGAAAACAGTAATCAATTATGAAGTTTCAAAGTAGACAATCTAATCAGGATGTATTGCAGTGTGTTAGCAACCATTTCAATTCTTCTGAAAGAACAATAACTTATCATTAAGTTATGGAACCAAAAACAGAGAGCCATTGCAGAATGTGCCATGTCCTAACAACTGTCTTATCAGTACAACTGCCAACCAATGCATAGAGAGGACAGGAATGTTTATCAAATGCTGACACACATAATTTTAAACATTTTAAAAGCTGTCTCACAGGACCAATATTCCTTTCACGAAAGAATATATCTAAGGATTGGGACTCAACATTATATGCCTTTTGAATTGCTCCCTTATCCACATGATAAGGAGAAGGAGTTTAATTACAAGAATAATACTTGTTTCCTTATAATTCGATTTCTTCTTATCATGAATCTGCATTTGGGAAAACCATTGATATGTCTATACACTGAGCACTATTTATTATAATTCAGTATTTCTTGATTACCTTCATTTGAAAATACCACGAAATTTTATTCTAAACTGCCCCAAGAATTTAATTTATCAGCAACTAGTATAGCACATTGATATTAGGACTTAGGAGATATAACTTTCTAGAAATCACAAACCTTAAAATTAATTAAAATTTATGAGCATTGTTTAGAGAATTCTGAGGATTGCAGCAGAAGTGGCCATTGATCAGAAACCAATTTTCCACTCTTGTGTCTTTCATGGGACTTTTACCTGTGCACACACCACACTAGACAAAGTGAATGCATATGTAGGCGCATGAAGACTGAGAGAGGCACATATGGAAAAAAGTTTAAGTATGTACTAAATATACTATAAATCGCAATAGATTTCATACACCAGGGAATTTGCTAAGACCTTATACTGGAATTAATTAGAACATAAGCTGTTACAACGTAAATATATATTAAAAAGCACTAAAGCAGTGGCCAATTCGAAATGTCTAATTCTCTTATACAGAAATGTCCAGGAGTAGTAGCTGGAGTACAGACCAGAGGATCCTGAGAATACTCAAACCATCAGGTGTTTAATATCTTCTGTTATCCTCTAAGTTATTAACTGTATCAGCATGCAAAAGTAAGATCCAGACACCACAACTGTATTCCATCACCCCAACAGGTAACACATGCTGAAAAGCAATTCTCTTTTCAAAGACTAAAAATATTACAAATGTACATTATCCATACTGCTGATAACACATTAGATACATGAAGCTACAAAGACTAAAACATACAACTGTATTTGAGTGTATGTTGAAAAAAAAAAACAGAACAGAATTGAGAAAGCCTTTTATTTCTGCCTGATTTTTCCATTCAATATGCTGGAAAGAAAATATTAACTACTCTTACTCCCTTCATTAATCTGAGAAGTCTGCATCTTTGTTTGGTGTGGGATTTGTCAGGGTGCTTGATGCTTACTGGATGTTTTACATTACAAAGCAAGATCTTTCCTTTAATTACAGAAACATTCAGTCACCATTTTTGTGCTTTTCTTTTGTTAATAATGTTTTGGTCTAAACTAATATGCTAGGAAGATGGCTTTGAAGCTACTTCATTGGCATTTCAATTTTGGTGTAAATTTTTGTTTTGTATCGAATGGCTGTTTGCCATGTTGTGTTCACATGTCTTCATCCAGTTCTGTAGGCATTCCTCAGGTCAAGGGTGATGAACAGGGCTCTGATAAGACGCCTGAGTGGAATACTTGTTTCAAGGGAGAATTCTGAGCTCAGAGCTATAAGGGAAGGGTTCTCATACATTCTTTTATCTATGATGTTAAAGATATTGAATAGACTCATGCAGTCTTAATTGGAAAAAAAAGAAAAAGAAAAAGAGAATTAAGGGCATTTCCTGCTTATATTTCAGTTCTCAACTATGAAAACATATATAAAAATGATTTATTTTAAAATATTTCTCTAATTTTATTTAGAATTTTGAAACAACTTAAATTGATAAATAATGCTATATTTAAATTCCCAATAGTTCCCTTATCTCTAATGCACCTTTAAAAAATATTCTCATATAACAGCATTATTTTCTCTTTTAAGTGTTACCTAGTCATGTAACCTAAACTATTTTCCTATGATTTTTCTGCTTATAAACTATTTTGAGTTATCAAATACCTTATCCTAAAAATGTAAAGAAATAAAAACTATATGTCATATATTTGTGCAATAACTGGTTTATTTTTTATCACACTTTTAATTGTACCTGCTCTAAATAATGAGCTTCTCTGGATTTCCTTAGATTTACTTCTCATGATGAAAGAACACCACATCTGAACTCAGAATTCCTACTTTCAATCACAGTGCTAGAGTTCAAAGAAGTAATAAGAGAGATTATGGGCTTGTCTCAAGAACCATAGAGGCACCCATGTTGTGCAGTGGTTCTTGATGATTCTAGATGCAGAGTTCTGCTCTCAGAAGACAACCTTACTTGACTGTCAGCAGTTCTTGATAGTTGCTTACTGCTTTTCCTTGACTCATTTTATTTTTGGCTGTTAGGACAACCTGTACTTCCAAGTCCACCAGTTAATTCATCTCAGTTCTTTGCTAGTTCCTCTCCTGCTGAGCATCTTCCCTTTGGAGATTTCTGGGGCTGAGTCTTGGTGTCTCTTTTCTTCAGTGTTTGTACAAAGTTCTGAAATCTTACTCAATAATATGTCTCCTAAAGACCTCTAAGGCACAGTTCTATCTCAAAACCTATTATCTAAAGACCAAAATTCTCAAAATCCAGATTCTTATATCCACTTAGATATAAAAAAAAAATCACAACACTGGATTTTTTTATACACAGGACATATTCTGTTCCATTTTGTCTTGAGCTCAATACACTCTTAATGAGTTTCCCTGTTTGCCTTGGCCAGGTCTTGGCTTCATTGCTGACTATTTTGTTTTGCTAGACTCTCACTGCAAATAGTCATATTTTATTCTCTACCTTAACATTATGACTGGCTAAGCACTCTACGTCTCATGTTCTTTTGTGGCTTTTACTCTGAATATATACGCATCCTCTCTTGCCTGAAATACTTTATTTTCTTTCTGATGAACCTCCCTAAATCCTATCTTGGTATCAGCCTGTCTACAATTCTACAATACAACTATTTTGTACAGATTCTAACACAGTCTTACTGTTGACTGTACATCGATGTAGGGTGCTCCCTGATCCTCTCCAGGGTTTTGTTGTAGTTTTGTCCAAATATTCTCTTCCCACCATTCTTGTCCTTTGTGCTTCTTGCAATACAAAAGTGTTCTTGCTTTACAGCCTCCCTGCTGAGCCTGTGTTCTTCCTTATAATTCTTCAAAAGTCCTTAGAGTCTAAATTCAAATCAGGCTCTCTATTGTAAGGCTTACATTCATCCCTCTTCTAATTATTCAAATCATCTCTCAAACTGACCCTGCTATATTTAATTTCAGAAACTACCTATAGAGCACAGTAGGACACTTCTCAATCCTTTTATAAAATATGACCACTATAATGGTAGGTTTTAGTATCTGTAGCAATGTTTCATTCACAACAGTGATTTTGTAAATGTTTGCTCGACAGAGAAAAACTATGAGATTACTATATGATTTGAAATCTAATAGAATACTATGATTTTACTATGAAAATAAAGGACAAGTGGATTTCTGGACTTAAAGATCTTTATTTGATAAACAAGAAATACTTTTTCTCACAAAAGTTTAGGATTATAGAATAAGCTCTTACTTGTGACTATAACTTTGTCTTAAAGTTGTACACACACATGCACTGAGAACCCATTCCACATTTTGTGTCCCAAATGCTTGCAGACATACACCATTTCTATGTAGTAGACAGATTTAAGACCTTTTTTGTCATTCACGATTTCTGTCTCCATGTTCTCCTTACCCGGCATTCTCCTACTTCTCAAAGCTAAGCACTACTCATTCCTGAAGCCTCAACTACCATCATTACTATTGCTTGACATCTCCTCATATTATTCCACTATGCATTATTACTCTAAGCTTCAAGTCCATTTATGGTTAGGGTATTAATCTTAGAATCAAGAGGCTTTGGCTTTTTGCCAAAATATATTTATCCAAGGTACATCATAAAGCTCAGCATTTTCAAGTAGATAGAATCTTATTTTTCACCAAGAGCACCAGCTCCCATGGGCTCACAGAGACTGAAGTGGCAAGCGCCAGGTCTTCTGCATATATATTATGGCAGTTAGCCTGCTATTTTTTATGGGACTCCTAAGAGTGGGAATGGGGCTATCTCCGACTCTTTTGCCTTTTCTTTGTCCAGCTTCAGAAAAAAGGCAAATCTTCCCCCTTGTCTTACTGTATCTTGTTTTATCATGTTTGGTTTTTGTCTCGTGGAGGTCTGATATTTTCTGAAGGGGAAACAGAGGGTTGAGTGAAGGAAGCTGGGAGGAGCGAAGGGAAGGAAACCTGTGGAATGTATGGTATGAGAGAAAACTATATCAATACAGCTATATGCATTAAGGTAAACAGGAAAAAATGTTATATGAACTTAATTGGAGATAGGAGAAAGTCATTGTATATGCAACCATGTTACTTCCACCCACGTAGATTATTAAAACCCCTGAAAGCAACTGAGGTTTGTGCTGGCATATGAAGATAAATATTATACAGCTTTCTATATGACTAACAGTAAATTTTTTGAGTCTCTTTATGTGGAATATCAATATCACTCAGTGATCACTGCAGTGTTTTGAGAAGATTCCTGCTGTATTTGGACTAAGTTAAAGGTGCCTGGAAATGCAATTGATTGCCTTATAGAATAAGGAGTTCCTCTTTCCTAAGGCTATTTACAAGGATTGCCTGACATCTGGGTAGGGATGTTTTAGATAATTTTCCTGAACCATATAAAGTAGTTTGAATTAAATTATCCATATGCCTGATACTGCAGTAATTCCATGAATTACATGATTTGTTAAATTATACAACAGAATTATTTTAAAATTCATGCTCCTGGGTATAATGTGGATCAAGGATGATCATACCAGTGGAAAAGTGAAGCATTAGAGAACCAGAGAAAACAAGAAAAAAGGTCATGGCATTTTGAATAAGGCACTAAAACACAAATACACAAAACATATGTGCACACACAAAGCACATACAGGCAAATTCTAGACCCTTAAAATTTTGCTGACTGAAATGAAATTTCTTTTTCTGGATTATAGTCATTGCTTGTTTGATTCCTAGCCCTTATGTTGAGTCTTTCTCTCTAACTGGAGATAAACGAGTTTATCTGAGCAGTTTCTTTATAAAACACTTGCTCTCAACAAATATATTAAGATAGTTGTTCTAAATAATTTAGTTTAATCTTGAAGGTTTGCATTTAGTGTCTATTCCATAATTCACTATACATTTTCAAATGAGGAAGGGTAAGCTTTACACACTGAAGCCAGTAATTGAACTAGCTCTTTATAGTTAATTATTTTAGTTTAAAACTAACCAGTTGATATTAAAATATTAGTCATGTTCTTGTTATCTTCATGTATTGAAACATACTTTACTTATTTAGTGTCAAATCAAGATAAGCCTAGCATTTGCTTAATTCTGAGTTTTCCTTTCTTAAAGCTTTGGGTACCATAAGTTGTCACTATTCATGTCAGATATACTACTCTCATTTCACCTAGATAATTTTTTCCAGAAAGGATAATCAATTTCCTTAGATTATACTCCAACTTCACTTTTTACCCATAACCTTTTCTATAATTTATAGTTCTGAATATTTATAAGTTGCAGAATGATTCAAAAAGATTTGGTGGAGTTTTTAACATTTGTGTCTGAAGTCTTGTCTCCTCTACAGCTATGTGGATATGCATTGAGTTCAATTTCAACTTTCTCATCACTCTCAGTGCTTGGTCTTGGAGCTGAGGTCGTGGGATTCTTGGCATCCTCCAGAGTTGGTGTCTTATTAGTTCCTTTATTTCTTATCTTATGGGATAGTGGCCAGTTTTCTTTTTCACGGAATTTAATTTCACAATTTAAACAGGGGTTTAGAAGGATATTTTAAAGTTTATTGTAGCTTTTGCACTTTCTTAATAATCACACAAACTTTTTCTTTGCCTCAGGGTATAATTACTGAGTGTGTTTTACATATAATTTACATCACCTAATGGACTATACAGTTGCAAATTGTGCGAACACTGTGATTTAGAAGATTTGTTTTCAGTAATTAAGGGTAGCTAGAAATAACATATTAAATTGTTCCTGTTGAACAAATGATGAACGGAACAGTATTTGCAAAAGTATATCATTATGAAATTTTTATTCACTGCTTTCGGTCCACATTACCTGCATTTTATGTCCCATGAAGAGTGTTCTTTACTAATTATCCAAACAGGCAGTGTCATACATTTGCAATGAGCCATTTTTATCCATTATTCATATAAGAATGGTTCCAAATAGACGGATAATCCTTAGTTTAATTCTCCTCAATAAGACAGAATTAACAAATGATTAAATGTATACCTTTAGGAAAGAAAAAATTAAAACCTCTAGCTTGTAAAGGCAATTATAAATTAAAATCTAAATCTGGAGCATAGGTAAAATATCACATGTCCACTGGGAGCCATCAGTGAGGCCCATAGCTAAGAGCAGAATGCAATGCAATCTTTTAGCCTATGCTCTCCTGGAATGATGCAGAGTGTTG
This sequence comes from Ondatra zibethicus, assembly GCA_004026605.1. Classification (NCBI taxonomy): domain Eukaryota; kingdom Metazoa; phylum Chordata; class Mammalia; order Rodentia; family Cricetidae; genus Ondatra; species Ondatra zibethicus. Next base: position 27,716 of record PVIU01013554.1, on the reverse strand, counting down.
CCTCTGCTTGAAGCTTCCTAGCTGTAGGAATACACTCTGTCCTACAAAGACTTGTGTTCGTTTGTCTTTGTTGCTGTCAAATCTCTTCATTCTTTAGAAATAGAATCCTGCTCAGGATTATTCAAATTCTAGGATGAGTGTATGAAGCATATGGCTTTTGAATTCAAGCTTCATACTGTAACTCCTAACCCCCCCCCTTTTTCATATTTCAGGAAATAGAAACAGAAGGCTTTCTTGATCTTACATATGAGAAATTAACTTTCATAGCTAATGCTTTTTGAAATCTGAATTTGAAATCCAAGTCTCGAAAACTAATTTTTCTCTTAAACCCCTCTGAATGAAACAGATGGTTTGCCCTCAAACATTAAGAATTACCAATGTTTTCTATTCTTCTCTTAAAGTTTTATTTTAGTTAAAATATAATTAATAATATTCCTATTTTCCTTTCATCCCTCCAACCCATCCCATGTCCCATCTTTCCAGCTTCTCCAACATTTACCCCATTCACTCTCAAATTGATAGTATCTTGGCTTCTTTGCTTATTATTGTTTTGCACACACACACACACACACACACACACACACACACACACAGATGTAGCTCATACATTTGTACACATAAATACATAAATATAGCTGGCACAGTCCATTTAGTGTTGTTTGAATATCTATAATTTCAGGGTTGATCACTTGGCATTGGATAGGGGACTCATCAAAGAAGGACTACTTCTTCTCATAGCAATTCTTTACTATCTGTAATTCTCTGCCTAGGTACCGTTCCCCATGCAATTTCTCTTCCAAGGTTCCAGTTTTATTTGTGGAAACATTGTTCAGGTCTTGTATATTATTTAGATTCCATTGGTCATATGTCCCTACCAATTCTTGGAGACACAATCTCACATCAGTCTCCTTTGTCTTCTGACTTTTCTAGCCTTTTTTAGTCTTTTCTTCTGCAGTGTCCCCCGAGGTTTAGATTCATTAGTGTTTATTTGTTTGTTTGGAATTGAAATTAGATTCTTTGTGATGCTTAGGAAAAATGCTATGCATAGAAAAAATTCTGCCTAAAAAGCAGAATTGTAAATTTCCATAATTCACATGGTCACTAACATTCACTTCAAACCCCACTGTTCTCTGAGGGCAAATGCAGCTAAAGTTACATTGTCTGCGGCCATTTCTGCTTAAAAGTCATCTTCACCTAGGACAGTAACCATGAGTTCTAAACAGGTGTAAAATTATTTTTTAAGCAAGTCACTGCTGATCTGCAAATACTGAACCAAACAATGTTCCACTGTTAAAGTGTGTCAATTACTTATGCAAGGAAGAACAAATGTAAATAAAACTTGAAAATATAAAAGGAAATGGATTCTTATTTCATACATTATTCTTCTTTAATACAATATGTCTTGATCAGAGTTTCCCTCACTCAGCCCTCCAAGACACAACAACCAAATATGACAAAACATGATGAAAAAATTCAAAGCGAAATCCCTCATATCAAGAGTGGGCAACACAGCCCAATAGGAGGAAAAGAGTCCCAAGAACAGGCAAATAGTCAGAGACACACCCACTCCACTGTTAGGTCTCACAAAACAACAAGCTCATAGCTATAACATAGACACAGAGGAACTGGCACAGGCCCTTACAGGCCCCATATTTGCTCCTTCAATCTCTCTGAGCCCATATGAGCATCAGTTAACTCTGTCATGTTCTTGAGGTATCCTCCTTGGGCATCCCACAATACATTGATCTCTGCAATTTGTTCTGTTGTAATTTTCTCATGCTAAGAGAAGTCTTTGCTGAGGAGTAACAGCTACACATATAGCGGTTATAAATATAAGTGTTTAAATGCAGTTAGGAATTATGCTGGTCTACTAATGTGGAGGTATGGGGGTACTCTATCCATGACCTCACTAGCCCCAGGTAGTTGGCTAGGTTTCTGGGACCAGGAATCATTACTCTCCTGTTGTGAGGACCTTAAGTCCAATTAGACAGCTGTTGTTTACCATGAAGATATGAGCAAAATCATTGCACCCTTAGGGTTATTGTGCCATAATGGTCATTGTTGTGGTTAATAGGCATCACAGCTTGATACAACTATTGATTGCATCCCTCCTTTGGCAGCTTGCATAGTGCTTCCTGATGCCATTATAGCTAGTGCTCAGGAGCTTGTTTAGGTCCATTCCAACTTGAATCTTCTCAGACCTGCCTCTGAATTATGTGTTGTCTTCAGCAATAGGGAATTATCTTCAGTATCAGGGAGTCAAAAAGGGCAACACTAATAGCCTGTACTGTCTGGAGAATCTCCTAGATTCACTCCTCTGGTTAGCAACAGAAAGGAGGTGTTTATGCCTGATGTTTGGTTTTGTTTGTCTAGACTCTTGGGGGAGCTTTATCACCCAGTAGCACAGCTTCATTAAAGACATATATAATATTTATGTATGTAATATATGATATATATATATTACATATAGTTTTAGGTAATTATAAAATAACATTATTTCTTAGGGCTTTTTCAAGCATTCTGGATGTTTACTCCTCTTTCCTTGCTTACTGTCTGTTTTGAGACCTTTGACCCTTCCTAAATAAAATCCTACTCCCATATTTTACCTTTCTCTTTCTATCACTTTCATTGTATTATATCCAAAGGTTTAAAGTGCAAATGATTTACATTTATTATTGAGGGTGTGCATTCTGTATAGATATCAAGGCGTGTTACTTTGGCTCATGTGTAACAATCTTTTGTAACAAAACCATTTTTTTCTTTCTTCTAACTTACTGGCTGTCAGATGACCCCCTAACATGATTGTAAACATACTGTGTTTTTGTTCTGCAGTGTTGGGGATTGAGTTCAGGTCTTTAGTTTGTCTATTAGGAAGAGCTCTTCCAATATCCCTATCTTTACTGAACATGTTCCCTGCAACCTATTTGATATGTTTTCAGCTTTATATACTATATTGAATTCTGTAATTATACCTATATCTGGAAATATTATTTTATAAAACATATTAAAAACTGAAATAAATTTGCCATGTTGTTGTTCTAAACAGTGTGAAAATGCATCTGGGCATAGTGGCACACATGCCTTGAACTGGAACACTAGAAAATGTTTTCCCTATTATCATTCAGAAGCTTTTTATAGTGAAATTAGATTTTCATAAAGAGTAAAATAAATTTTCATTGCTAAGTACATACATTTTAACTTCCTTTGTTTATGGATAGTTGATTTACCAATTTGTTAATTAATTGCTGATATAATAATTGCCACTAAAATATCAATCATAGAAATAAGCTGCTTCTTTGAAGAAAGTATCATTAGCTGTAAGTTTTAATTTTAAGACTCAAGTAGTAGCTGCTGGTTAAGAAAAAAGCATCAAAATCTCTGAGGTGTACAGATGCCAATTTCAAAGTTAAGCTGATAAGTTATTATTTGGCTTTCCTAACAACTATCAGGTTCTATATAAACTGTTTCTGGACATAGTTCAACAGAGTAGGTGTTCAGAATGATAGTCAATCTTTAATAATTAAATCAAGGCATAATTTTCAAGCCTCATTCATTGAGACAAATAAATTCTAACTGTTCAGATATCTAAAACCACCTATATTTCAAAGCAATCTATTTGTATGCCTGGAATTGAAATATTTTCATTTTATCATCTAACTATGATTCTTAGCATTGATATATTCTTGAACTTACATATACTTTGTTACATTTTCTAAAATATTAACTGCTTTAGAGAAATGATCATGTTAAATTTATATGTTTTTCTTCAAAGACTAGTGACAAATTTATGAAGTCAATGATTTCTGGAAAGATGATACTTTTAACAATATGAAAATCCTGCTGGGCATGGTGGCACATACCTTTAATTCCAGCACTCTGGACACAGAAGTAGGCAGGTATCTATGAGTTCAAGGCTAATCTGGACTGTATAGAAAACTTCATTACATCCAAAGCTACATAGTGAGATCCTTTATCAAAAAAAGTGAACAGTCATTCATGCACAATGAGATTATACAACACAAAGTGAGAGATCACAAATTGTACACACATGTATCACCAAGACTTAGTGCTGGAATCAAACTCATTTTAACTAAATATCCTTCGTATCACAGTAGTAGAGACTGAAATATTGTAATATCTAACAAAAGTATTATTCATAAAACCCCAAAAGGCTAGCATTTTTTAATCTTAAAAAAATAAAATAAACCAATAAACTCAATTAATATTAATTATACCTTGCCTTTTTTTGCTTTTGGTTTGTGCGTATTTGTTAAGGTAATATCTTTTGCTTCTTACTCCAATCCTGAAACACAAATCCAAAGCAAACTAACCCAAAAACAAAACATACAGATACCATCTTCATTACCATTTTTGTCAATGTTGCAAAACAGAGGATAGATGATAAAGACATAATATTTGAATGTAGGAAAATGAAAATACTTAGTATCAATTATTCCTTCCCCAAGCTTCTTCTCTGTCAACCCATCCATTCCTCTTCAGACTTACACTTATTTGTTATTATTCACATTTTCCCCCTTATGTCATCTTTGTTCAACTATTTCTCCTCCACAATAATAATAACCCTCTTCTAGTTTCTTGGGTTTTATTAAGTAATAAATTAAATACACAAATCTAAAAATCCAAATGTTAGAATCCAATTACGGTTAAGATTTTATCTTTCTGGATCTTGGTTACCTCGCTCAATATAATATATGCCTATTCCATACTTTCAACTGTAAAATTCATAATATCCCTTTTCTTTACAGCTGAATAAGTTTCATTGTAAATAAATACTACATCTTCATTTTCCAATCATCAGATATTCATCTAGGGTATTTCTGTAACCTAACTGCCATGACTGCAGTAGATATAAACATGAATGAGCATGTGTCTTTATATTATAAAAGAGAGTACTTTGGGTTTAGGTGAAGAGTGATACAGTGATTAACATGATAGATCTACTTCTAGTTTTCTAAGAAACAGCCACAATGATTTCCATAGCAGTTGCTCCATTTTGCATTCCCAGTAACAGTACATTGGTGTTTTCTATTCCCACCTACTAACCAACTTTTGTTCTCTGTTCTATATAAATGTTAGTCATTCTGGTTGGTATAAAACTAATACTCAAAGGGTTTTAATTAGAATTTCCTTGATGGGTAAATACGTTGAGTATTTTCAAAGGATTGTTTTAATTTTAAATATTATATAGAAGAGAGTTGGATCCTCCCATTATTTCCTGATTTCTTCCATTTAGCAAAATGTTGGTGGTGGACTTGTTACATACTTATTTATTATGTTAAGAATGCCTTGTATCCTAGATCCTCCAGAACTTTCATCATGTAAGGATGTTTTATTTTGTCAAAGGAATTTTCTGCATCTAATGATATGGTTATATGGTTTCTGATCTTGAGTCTACTTGTGTGGTGGATTACATTTATCAATTTATAAATATTCAACACTTCTTATATCTCTATGATGAAGCCAGCTTGATAATAGTAGGTAATCTTTTGGACAAAACCTTAGAATTTAGTTTGCAATCATTTAGGAGACTTTTTAATCATCTTTGTAAAGGATATTATTTTATGCTTTTTGTTACTTTCAGTATTAAATAATAAAATGGAGTATGAAACAATTCTAATACTTTAATATTTCAGAATTTTTACTAAAATCATAGCATTTATAAGCCACATTTTCCTTCCACAAACAGCTCCCTAGCCTATGTTGCATTTATAGAAACACAGAGCTGAACATAATATATACTCTTCTTAACAGAGAAGAAAATAATACTTTAAAAACTAAAAGAAAATAAAAGTCACCTCAGTCTCTCAAATTTAAAGTGTTTTGGGAGAGAAGTGATATATTTTGTGTTCAGACTGAATATAAAAATATTTATAACAATCTTAAATTGAGGTTTCGTGACTGTTCTTCCCTAGTGCCTGAATGTCCTCTAAAAGCTCTGAGGTTGAGAATCTGTTGATGGTCTTACGTACACACGAAACTTTTGAATGATAATACCAACCTTCCAGGAAAGATGTGATTCCATGGCAGTAGTATATCACCTCTTTGTTTATGATTTACTGCCCAATCCATTGAAGGAATCATTGTATATTCATTGAAGTTAATGATGGATGAGGTTACAACCTTTGGAAGAATTTAATTCTCTTCTTAACCTAAACTGACACAATATGGACTTTCCTTTTAAATACATTTTTCTATTTCTTTTATCAGGTGGGATTATAATGTAATTACATATTTTCTTCCCTTCTCCCTCCTTCCTCCAAAATCTCCCATATAACCTTGCTTTCTCACTTTCAAATTTATGGCCTCTTTGTTATTTGATGCTAAACACACACATTCTCACACACACACACACACAGAATGAGAGAAAGAAGAGAGAGATGATAGATAGATAGATCGATAGATAGATAGATAGATAGACAGATAGGTAGATAGATAAATGATAGACATATAAATGCAACCTAATATATATATATATATATATATATATATATATATATATATATTGCCTGTATGTGTGTTTTAATGACTGTCTATTCAGGAACATATATCCATCTGGCATTCTCTACCCTGGGGTAGACCCTTTCTCCCTTTCCATATACCTTAGTTGCCTATAATCTTCTACCTAGGGTTTAGGCCTTTCTGTGATTTCTTCCATCTACTTAACCTGTCTGTTCCTTATCATCTCATGTTAGGTATTTATACTGGTGAGACTTTATGAGGGTTGCTTCTGATATATCTAAGAGATACAATCTCACAGCAAAGCCTCTAATACTTTGATTCATATAATCTTTCTGCCCACAATTCCACAATGACCATTGAGCCGTAGCTACTCACAGATAATTAAAATGATCAAATTTAATCATAATAACCTCTCCTTCCAGTGAACTCTTGTGAGTGCAGATATTTATGGCTATATTCAGGGCTGAGACTATGTGGTGGTTGAAAGTTCACAACTAAAAGAGAGATGTATGCATGTATATCATCTTTTATAAGACTCAGGGAACATTAAGAAAGAGAAGGTGGGAAGAATGTAAGAAATATAATATGGTAGATAGGGTTGAGAAATGCCTTCTTCTTGGCAATAGTCATTACAATCAAAAAATCGTCAAGAACTATAGGTAATTGCACTGTCTAAAGAATAATGAGGCCATTAACAGTCAACCATGACTAGCATAGGTATCCGGAATCTATCACCCACAGTTGATGTATTTTCTATTCATAGATTCATGAAAATAATGAGTTATTGCCTTCATTTGTGTACTCAAGCATGGCACCATCAAGCTCCAATGGAAGGTTTTAATATAAAAATCATGCAAATGGTCTTGGATAAACTAAATGTTCACAGAGGGATTCGAAATGTTCAGTTGGAAATAATATAACCTGGAGTAATCGCAGAAACCAGGAAAGTAAAAAGGATCTCCTGTGGAGGCTGTGAGTGGAGAAACAGAGAAGAGAATAGAAGGATATGGGTGATCTGATAATGGGAGAAATGAGGGGACTTTTATCATAAAGGGGAGGGAGATAAACAGAGAATAAAATAACAGTGCTTATGTTTGAAAAGAACCATATGGGATCATAATATTAACTGTTACCTAAAATTATCTATAATACATGTAAATCTTTATATGAATATACTTACATGGTTTAAATGAAACTTTCCCATCTGGACTGAAAAAAACCCTACCCCAAAATGCCATCAACTATCCAACAAAAATCCTAATGCCAGGCATAAGAATCCCTCTTTAAATTGTTGACCGTTGTTGCCCAAGACACACACAAAAGATTATAGGCCAATGCTATTGCCCTTGGTTGTCTTGCCAATAATGTAGGAAGGAAGTCTTTACTACTAAAGATACTCTATTTTTAGAACACAATTCCAGAGGACCTCAGATGGGTCTGAACTGAAAGCCTATACCCTGAGAATAGGTTTTACAGTACCAGAAACCAAAGTTTCCAACGTAGGTAAGCAATCCTATTCAGCTATGATATCTGTGAACCATAATTATGCCAGCATGCTATGATAACAGAGAAGATGGAATAGTTGGCATACCTAACATGGGTATAACTAACATCTTCCTAATTGTACTTAAGACCATTTCACATGAGGAAAACAATTCCTGGTACTCAAAATAAATGTTGGAGGAGAACCTACAATCTCCAATTTACTAAATAAGCAAAAACCCTAACTAGAGTCTAAATATTGAGCCCCATACTCACAGATAAATGTAGCTCTCAATCATCATCAGGGAATATTCTCCTTACAACATATGAAGACCATCACAGCAAGCCCAAACCAATCAGAAGGCAGAATTGTAGAGCCCAGTTCCAACTGATAAAACTACAATGCAACTTGAGCACCTAAGGCTTGCTGTGTAAGGGATGCAGAAAGACCTGTAATAATCAAAGGAAGAGGAAGTTTGCTGTGAGATTGTGATGTCTAGACATTTCAGAGAAGCTACAATCATAAAGGCTCACCAACATGGTTAACAAACCTGAAAAAGGAAGACCCCCCAGTAAAAATGCTAACATGAAGGGGTGAAGCTCAAGAGGCCTCAGCCCTAGACAAAGAAAATACATGCAACTAAAGAATATTAAGAACTGGAGAAATAACCTTTTCCCAAGAAAGAGCACATGGGGTTGCTTTTGTATATATAGGACTATGTTATATGTGTGTGTGTGTGTGTGTATATATATATATATATATATATGCATACACATATGCACATATATCACAGCAATTTTTAAAAAGAGGCCATTAATTTGATAGAGAATAACAGAGGGTATATAAGACAGGTTAGATGGGTGAAAAGGAATGGAAGAAATTATGTCATTGTATTAAAATCTCAAAAAATAAAAATATATACAAACTTCAAGATTTCTAAAGATATTCTAGATTTTAATTTTTAAAGAATAATTAGTAGTAGTAGTAGTAGCAGTAGGCAAAAATCTCTGGCTTGCAAAACAATAAAAATTATCTGATATTTCAATATAATTTATAATTTTTCAAAATTTTATATATTAATAAAATGTATATTTGGGTCATATACATCCACCACTACTTCCTTCTAACTTTTCTAGTACACTACATTGTATCTATTTCCAAATTTATGACCTCTATTTTTGTTGTAAATTTTACAACTAACACCTGATTCCACTTGCTGACGCTCATGTGCACATGAATATGAGACTACCCAATGGAAAGTACACAGGCTACAGTTGGATATGTTCCTAAAGGAAAGAGACCTTCTCTTAAGAGCCACCAATTATCTGCCAAAGGTGGGCCTTGGGAGCCTCTTCCCCGTGTATACATGAATTTTGAGTAGGTTGCTCTTTCGAGGGCCTTGTGCAGGTACTCTTAACTGTTAAAAATTGGTAGTAAAAGAACCATGTTGTATCCAGAAGGAAGAATTTCATGGTTTGCTTCCCTATATATAGGCTTCTAAATCCTTTTATCCCCTCTTCCATGATGATTCCTGAGCCTTGGTCAGAAAGAGCATGATGAAGAACAGCTGAGCACTCCTAGCTACTTGTACTTGGCACCATTAACTACTGCCTTGCACAAAATAGAAGCTTCTCTGATCAAAGTTGAGCGTATTCTTGTTTCACACCTCCACCTCCAGAGGTGAGGTAGTGTGTGCCTCTACATGACATCAGCACTTCACAACCCTATTAATTCCTTCACACTTACATTTTTACTTCTATTGAGGCAATATTTGTGTTTTTATATTATAATACCTTATAAGAGATAAATGCTATCTTTTCCTTATATGAAACACATTTCCTAACTCTTGGTGCCACCATTTACACACACCCTGTAATGGAGTCAAAACTTGGCCTCCACCATGTTATGGTGACAACTGGATTTTAGAATTAACCCAGCATGAAGTAGATGAAGATGACATATCAGTGTAATATGCATTTATCTAACATATGTTCCCCTATAAATAAATGAAGACATGAATAAATGATAAAACAGATGATTGTTTGTTAAAGTGAAAAACAAAGAAATATATGTGGAGGTTGAATGATTGTTCTGATTGTTCATAAAGGTTTAACTATTGGAAAGATGTAATTATCCTAGCAATGTTGGTTTTTTACATAATTCCTTTAGACAGAGCATAATTATATAGTCTTGTGTCATACTTCATATGCATCCAATGCCAAAATCATGTCAATCCTCCTGATTTGACATGTTAATTACTGGAGTTTACAGATATGCACTATCACAACTGGGATATTCTTAAACAAAGCAACTATTGTAAAATTGTGTACTATGGCTTCACATACTTTTTCATGGCATTGTTTTCATGATTAAAACAAACAAACAGAATTAAAACAGAAATGGGATAGAAGGATACAATACTCTCTTGATTCTTCTGATCTTCAAATAACTTGAGATCAGTCTAATCTGTTTGCGAAAGTCTCTTAATTGCAGAATACTTCAGCTCCACTTTCAAATCTTAATATTCATTTAAGAGACTCATTCCTGTCTAGAAGTCAGCAACTTTCAAACTGGATGTGAATCTTTCACAATCCCTATGCTCAGGATATGATTTATATCATCCATGCGAGCCAGAGAAGTCAAATTTCTTTATACTTGGCACTTTGATCAAAAATGATTCTCTACATTGACTTCTACATATTAAAAACAAAATCATTCTTTTCTGACAAAAGCTGGGAGCAGCACAAATATATGTATATAAATATAAATGTTAAAATTGTATCTTGACAGCATCATAATTTGGCTAAGCCCAACAGTAGGCTCCCAGTAAGGCCTGCAATCTTCTGAGTTATAAGGTTGAGACCAGGATACATACCAAGTATGAAATCTCTTTTGTGAAACATGCTCCATCCAATCAGAAAGCAGTTGGGTGACCGTCATCAGCATTCCACTGTTTTACCAGACATTCAGCTTTGTTAGCAACCCTGTATTAATTTTATTATTTACTCTTTATCTTTTGAGATTATTATATCACTTATTCCCTTTCCTTTTCTCCCACTCAAATCCTCCCATGAACCATTCTTTCCATCTTTTCAATATCATGGCCTCTTTTTTTACTTATTTTTAAATTACTAGATTTCATGTCGCCATTCTTCCCATATCTGTCAATTCATGTAGTATTTATGAATGAATGAAATGTAGCTCAAAAGTTTAAATTGAATTTAATATTTTACTCAGCACTTTTGATCTTGCCAAGTCTAATGTAGGTTAGCTAGAAAGAAATATTATCATGTGCCTAATAGTATCCTTTAAATGAACTTGATTAAATTATGAACATCTGGTGACAGACACTATTACTTGAAATTCTGGTTAGTAATTTTTTGACTGTTCTAAGGTATTTTCCACCAAAAACTGCAACCTATTTTATTGCAATAATAACTCTGACATTGTATAATATGGAAATAAGGTAATATGAAAGCAAATAAATGAACAAAATATTGCCATAGGCAAAATCTTGCTTATTCAAATCATAAAAGGATTTGATTTCCATATTATTTCAATCTCAAATGGAATCTATATTTAACTGAGGCAACCATTAAGGTCTTCTAATTACATTGCCTAAAAATAAAATTATACATAATTCATCAAAAGTTTAAAAATATTTCATAAAAGAAACAAATATTTTATCATATCATTGTAAAAAATAGCATCAAGAATAAATCCTTCTATGATGATACTGAGTTTGAAGTAGAGTTATTTGCTTTGAGTTTCTTTACTGTTACATACCCGCTTGAACCAACTTCAAATACATTGTTGAAAGAGTTCTATTAGTACTGTAAGTGCAACGATCTTGACAAAGGGCAGATCTTTTGTGGGTGTTATTATAAAGACTAAAACTTCTGAATGGCAGGTTTAAACCCAGCTTACTTTCAGTTAGCATATCTTTTAAAGAGACTTTAAGTAAAACCTTAAATTGAAAAGAATGTGCAGTAAACTTCTGCCATGTTTTCTTTCTTCCATATGCAACTTTTGATATGGTACTTTTGAAAACCATTTCTAGGATATGTTTTACTGTGATTGTCTTTTTGGTGCACAACACAATCAAGTGAAAATGTATAAGGATATACTTGTACTTTTCCTATGGCTAGTAAACAATGATGCTGCAATCTTAGTTTTCCTTATTTGAACCACACGATTTTTCTGCTGTTCACGGGAAATATTCAGAAAATTATTTTTTCTCTTATGGGCAGGTACAGTGATTCTTGTATAAATATCCCGGTTCAATGTGTAGCTTCAGTCTTTAAATATTTTAGGATAACTGACCAGTGAGGTTTCTTATCCCATGATGAAACCCTGAACCAAACCATGTGAAGAGGAAACAGGTTATTTCATCTTATGCTTCTGGGTGAAGAAGTCCATTATCAGGGGAGGCAAGGCAGGTGGAAGAGAGACCTAAAAACCTGGAGGCAAAGCTGAAGTAGAAACTATGAGGGAATGCTCCTTTCTACTATCTCAACTAACTTGTTCTCCATGACTCACTCTTTCTCCTTCCTTCCTTCCCTTCTTCCTTCCTTTCTTTTTTCTTTCTTTCTAAGTTGTTAATATTTTCTCCTTAAAATAATCCTAGTTTTCTTTTCCTGAAAATTGATTTTTTTCATCCAGTATATTCTGATTAAAGTTTCATCTCCCTCTACTTCTCCAAGTTTCTCTTTAAATATTTTTGGATTATAATATAATTGCAAAATTTCTCCTTTTCTTGTTCATATTCTTCCATATTGTCTTTATTCTCTTTCAAATTATGGCATTTTGTCATTAACTCTTGCTCAGATTAAATAACCAGTACCACATGCATAGGAGTGGACTATTTGCACTGTAATGAACTCCCCATATCATTCAAAGAAATACTCCACAAACATGCCCTTGGGTAAATCTGATGTAGCAATATCTCAGTTGAGGTCCCTTCTTGACAGTTAACTCTAGTTTGTGTCAAGTTACTAACTACAAGTACAATAATACTGTAAATTTTTAACTTTTAAAATTTACTAATCCTTTATTTGACATTCAAAATTATTTGATTACTCGGCAATTTTAAAATTCTTTACTGTAAATTTAATGTCTGCATTGAATATACTTTAATCAAATCTGACGCCCATTTCCTCCCCTTCAGTTCCTTTATTTCTCAATCTCTCCTCTGTTCTTTCTTTGATTTGTCTTTTAAGTCACTGAGTCCACACAGTGCTGTCTGTGTGAGCATGTGTATAGCACCATGTAATGGAACACAGGGAGCCTCTTAGGAGGTGCACTGCTACAGAAAATTTCCCAAACCCCAGCAGCCAGGAATTTCCAATAGCTTCTCAGGTAGTGGTGGTATTATAAGTTCACAACTCAATTTTACTGACTTCATTTTCTGAAATCTTGTGCATGCAGACACAGCTGATGTGAGCTCATGTGTGCCATTACTCTTTAATGTGCAGCAAATAATGATTTTCTACAAAAGCTCACTACTTCTCAGTCTTCTAGTCTTGCTCCCACCGCACGCAGGATGATCAGTGAGCTTTACATGCTAGGTATGATGTTTGGAGGATAACAGTCCACTGTCTCTTATTATCTACCAGTTGTTTGTAGGAGTGTTTGTGAATGACACTAAGCCCATGGGTGTTCATTATGTGTGCTTTCATTTGTCAGTGATAATTGAGGAATCCAAAACAGGTGGACTGAAAATAGGCTCAAACACTTCTGTTTTCCTCTCCTGATCTTATAGATCTCACAAGTTGGAATGAATAACACTTTCTGTTTTATAATTTATAAAATTCTTCTTCTACTGCACACTGTGTATTTTAAATGACTCAGTTTGGATAGGTGGTTGAACTTGTTCTGAATTGGACAGCACTCAAGAATGCATGTGGTGCATGACTACTGCCAAAGTTTCCTGCATGAGAGCTATGGTGAATAGAGAGAACAAAATAATCTGTTAGGAAATGGACTATTTTAGACAGAAACATTTATTGAATTATTCAGTTAACTGAATTAATGTTGTGATAAATTAAGTTCTTCATAGGCCTTCTAGAAGAAAGATACGTTTCTTTGTGATGATCATGGTTCAGAGGTTAAAAAATATAGCTGCTCAAAAATCAAAATATGAAGATAAGTAATTTAATGAGAAAAAGAGATGCCATGTCTAATTTTTTGCAGTGAATGCCAGAGATAGAATATTATTTCCTTGGCTCAATAACATTTGATTACATTTTAATGTATACATTTATAATTTTGTTAACTTACCAAGAGAATTGTGTGAAACAATTTAACAACTGACTTTTACAAATGAGAAAATGGGGGAACGAAATCATCAATAATAGAATGATTGAAGTTTAATTCTAGAACTATTAGACTATAAATTGATAATTTCCCCATTTTTTGGTACTTCCTAATTATATAGTTAATATGCAAATAATAGCATACTGTGCTAGAAACAGTGTTTATGTAGGATACTGACTTAAGGACTGGATCTCTAATTTATATGCAATGTACCTAGTGTTTCTAATATGAAATAGTTTCCACTATACAAACACACACACACAAAAAAAAGTACCACTGTCACTAATGATCTCAGCAGCAAGAAATAAGTAACATGCACAAAAGATAGGTCCTGGTGTCATTGTTGATGGCTTCTCAGTCTGCCCCCATTGGCAGCCACATTCAGAGAGTCCGGTTTGATCATATGCTCATTCAGTCCCATTCCAGCTGGATTTGGTGAGCTCCCATTAGTTCAGGCACACTGTCTCAGTGGGTGGACCAGCCCCTCACGGGTCCTTGCTTCTCTTCTCCCACCTTCTGCCCTTCGACTAGACCTTGGGAGCTCAGTCCATTGCTCTGATGTGAATGCAGGTCCGGATGGAGAGGGGAGGGCCTTGGACTTCCCATAGGGCAGGGTACCATGCCATCTTTTAAGGAAGCAGGGGGAGGGAGGAGGGGTGGGGGGAGCGCGAGGGGACTGGGAGAAGGGTGGAAATGTAAACATTTTTTTTTGAATGGGAAAAAATTTAAAAAAAAGAAATAAGTAACATCATGGGATTCATGATTTGTACCTCCACAAATGGATATTTTGAATTTATTATGAGCTACATATTTTGCTTCATAATCTATCTATCCCTTTATCTATCCATTCATCATCTATCTCAATAAACAAAACATCTACAAACATTTCCATTAAGAGTACCAGGTGAGTAGGAAAATAATAAATACATTTATATTTTAAGTACTATAGATAACAAGATATTTAATGGGTATAGTAATTTAGCTCCTGGAACAAAGGTTAGCTGGGTACATAGAAGAAAAACAAGCCAAAATGTTGAGGAATAAGGAAGAGAAAGCAGCAGAGCTTGAAACTAGTATGAGCTATGATCTGAAGACAGGGCCCTTACACTGCAGTAGAACTGTATATTCTTTATGCTTAGAACGTAGAACACAAACAGAAGGAGGTGGCATCAAAGGTAGGACATGTTAAACAGTTTAAACACTGAAACCACAGATGGACATAAATCAGGAAAACACAAAAAGCAGTTTTATATCTAAGTAAATCAAGCTAGTAGATATCAAATTGGCTGGAGATATTGGGTGATAAATGTAGAGGCTATTTTAGCAGAATTAAATGAATCATTACACCTAGGTATCAATAGACAGGTTAAAATATAATGATGAATTAATGGTACACTTTAAAGATATAACTTATAGATAAGATAATATAAAATTGTATGTGTTATTATTGGAAAATTTATGCCAGAAATGATACTCAGTTTTCTGTGTTAAGAACATTTGCAAAATGTTTGGCTCTTTAATAGTGTATTGGAAAGTAAATTTATGAAATTTACTTCTGGCAATGTTTTCTTTATTTTATTTTGTAGTTCAGCAAAACATGTGGATATTATTCATTTTCTTCCTACTGGTACATGAAATTTTCTATTCTGTTTCCAAAGTTCAGTATTTAGTCCTACCCTTTATGCAAAGTTTCCTGTTCTGCAATAACTCTCAAATAAACACACTGAGGCATGATTTAATTACAAATGCTAGGCTGATAGCTCAGGCTTAATACTAGCTGACTCATATTAATTTAATCCATGTTTCTTATCTATGTTTTATCACATGACTTGATACCATTTCTCAGTACGGCATTCCCATTTTGCTTCTCTGTGTCTCTTTGTGTGTCTCTCCTGACTCCGTCCTTCATGCCAGTATCCTTAGTTTGGTCACCACACCTATACTTCTTACCTGGATAACAGCCAATCAGTGTTTTATTAAATCATTTCCAGTGACAAATATTTTCATGTACAAAATGATTATTCCACAGCACTACTCTTATCTTCATGATGATGCTTATGAATGCATCTTAAAGAATCATTGGTTGAACCAGAAATGGAAATTTGAAGTAGTTATTTTCCCTTCATATTAAGTAAAACCAATGAAATGCAAGATATTTGGGGGTGGACATGTTTTATTTCTAGCAGAGAAAATATTTTGTTGTTAGGTTTAGAATTCATATTGCTAGAAGATATTTGCAAGAAATCTAATACATTCTTTTGTTCAACATTTTGAGCTACTAATTTGATGGTATAATCAACACGTACAAACAAGAAACCTAAGCACTCTTTGATAATTGATTTTGGTTCAAGACTGGGGAGAAAAATCATGCTAACAGTAATAATAGGGTTAAATTACATTTTGATAATGCAAATAAAGCATTTGACATTTATTACATTTATTATTAGTCATTTTGACTCATGGGGTCTTTGACATTGAGCAGTCTAGGTGCTAGGCATTTTTCTGAACTAAGATGAAAGAAGTTTAAAGAGGTCAAACAGTAGCTCAGTATTTCTTTTTTCCTTTGATAATCAGATTTCTTTTTCTTTATCATCAAAGGCCACATTAAAATGTGGTTGGGTAGATGTTATAAACAATTCTCACTGGGCTATATTTTTCTTTCATTAAAGATCATTCTCATAGTCTTCCCTTAGAATGGTTAAATCTAAACACTATACTCTCCATTGTGGCATTCCATTGCATTAGTTATAGTCTCCTGGAGGAATGTGGTCCTTCTGAAACTCTGCTGTCTCATACCTGACCATAGAAAATGAGAGCTTGCAAAGTCAATGCCATTCTCAGAGTTTATTATACCATATATGATGCTATTCTCACAAATATGTGGCTGTCTCTTAATAGTTAAAATGACTCTATATTTCAAGCACTAATGTGCAGATGAGAAAACTCTGTCTTCCCCATTGGGATCACATCTCCTGTAAACCCACGGCAGGTATCAATATTGACCTTGGCATTATTTTCTAACTAACTCACTCAGGGTCCTGCAATTCCTCTCAACAAAGGAGAATGCTACAGCTATCCCCTGACAATCAAGTGAATTTTGTGCCAGAATGAAAGTGTTTTATCATGTCTCTTTTATAAGACTCAATTTGTACCTTGTGCCATACTGAAAATGACATCCTTATACAACATTAATACTTTTGATATATCTCACTAGATTTTAAGGAGTTAAAGGGATAAGGTATTTGAAGTAAATAGCAAGCATAAATAGTGTTTAGGAAACAAACAGCATGATTTCTCAGCTTTAGTTCTGCTGAATAGGCAAGGAAATGGAATTATTTTTAGCACTATCTTTTCTCTTACTACAAGAATAATCTGATATCAGTGATTATGTAGTCTTAGCTTGAAAACAGGATCAGCAGGTCATGTATTCATAAATCACTTCAGCATATAGATTTTGAACACTAACAACAAATTGAATCTAGTATGAAGAGCAGAAAACAAAGACAGAACTCAATTGCTGACATCAGGGAACTAAATCAAAAGGTGGAATTTATCACAAATATGCTGAAAATTCACTTAGAGTCTATGACAAATGAAGAACATACATCATGTCTTGTAACTACACAAATCTTATCCTTGTGGAAAAATGGACAATCATATACAAACTGCATTTTCTCTATTGGACAATAGGAAAATTCGAAGTCCATCTATCTGAAGGTGGTAGGTTCTATACTGCCTGTTGTTATTCCAACGCTGGGAATTGATGAGGTTCAGGGCCATGAGCTGTCTTGACTTCCTGAATGTGCATCCTCCATTTATTTTGAGTGGTTCTGTTATTTTCCCCCCATAGATGAGACAACTTAGCTTTTTTTCCTTCAGTGAAATGCATATATAGCCATATAGCTTTGTTCAATTGTTATGTTAAAAGAAATTCATTTGTTTTTGTTTGTTTCTTTGGGTTTTTTTTTTGTTTTTTGTTTTTTGTGTTTTTTTTTTTTTTTGTCTTTCAGGCAGGGATTCTCTGTGTATCCCTGGTCATGCTGCAGCTTGCTCTGTGTACCCACTAGGCTGTCCTTGAACTCAGAGATTTACCTGCTTCTGCCTCTCAAGCACTGAGATTAAATGTGTGCATTACCATTGCCCAGAACTTCATTTAAAAAAAAAGATTCTTGGGTTCTTTATATATTTTGGAGATCAGTCATCTGCCTGATGTGGGATTGGTGAAGATGTTTTCTCATTCAGTTGGCGGCCTTTTTGTCTTATTTGCTGTGTTTTTTGCTGTACAGAAGCATCTCAGTTTCAAGAGGTCTCATTTATTTATTGTTGCTCTCAGTGTCTGTGCTACTAGTGTTATATTTAGAAAGTAGTCTCATGTGCCCATGCACTGAAGGCTACTTTCCACTTTGTCTTCAATCAGGTTCAGTGTGGTTGGATTTATGTTGAGGTCTTTAATCCATTTGGACTTTAGTTTTGTGCATGGGGATAGGTATGGATCTATTTTCATTCCTCTACATGTTGACATCCAGTTAAGACAGTACCATTTATTGAAGATGCAAATGGTATTTACTCACTCATAAGTGGATACTAGCTGTAAAGCACAGGATAATGAGCCTCTACTTTGTGATCCTAGAGAAGCTAAGTAACAAGGGGAACCCTAAGAAAAACACACATAGATCCACTTAGAAAGGAGAAATAGACAAGCTCACCTGACAAAATTGGGAGCTTGGGAGGTGGGGGGAGAAGGGAGAGTAGAAAGGGAAGAAGAAGCTAGAAGGGGGGGAAGAACTTGAGGGAATGGGATAGTCTATATGGAAGAAGGACAGAGATGAGAGCAAGGAACGAAATGTTTTGATTGAGGGAGCCATTACGAAGTTTGCAAGAAACCTGGCTCTAGAGAAATTCCCAGGAATCTACAAGGATGACCCCAGCTAAGACCCTAAGCTATAGAGGAGAGGGTGCCTAAACTGGCCTTGCCCTGTAATTAGATTGATGAATATCTTGAACCTCACCATAGAACCTTCATCCAACAACTGATGGAAACAGAGGCAAAGACCCACATCTGTGCCCTGGGCTGAGCTCCCAAAGTCCAGCTGAAGAGTGGTAGGAGTGAGAATATGAGCAAAGAGGTCAAGACCATGATGGGAACACTTTACCTGAACTAATGGGAGCTCACCAACTCCAGCCAGACTAGGAAGGAACAAGCATAGGACCAAACTAGTCCCTCTGAATGTGGGTGACAGTTGTATGGCTGGGGCAGACTGAGGGGCCACTGGCAATGGCACTATGACTTATCCCTACTGCTTGTACTGGCTTTGGGGGTTCCTATTTTCTTTGGATGGATACCTTGCTCAGCCTAGTTATAGCAGGGAGGCCATTGAACCTTCCCCAAAACAATGTGCCTTACCCTCTCTGAGGAGTGGATGGGGATTGGGGTAACAGTTATGTTGCGGGAATGGGAAGAAGGGGAAGAGAGGGAACTGGGATTGGTATGTAAAATGTAAAAAGATAGTTTGTTTTCCTTTTAAAAAAGAAAAATATCAAATAAATAAATTTTAAAAACCATGAGAATAGTAGTTTAATGTGCTGATAACCTAGGCATTGCCACTGTTTTTCTCTGTGAACTTTTAGGAGACAATTATGGAAGAAAGAAAGAAGGAAAGAAAGAAAGAAAGAAAGAGAGAGAGAGAAAGAGAGAGAGAATCTTGTCTTTCTTAGATTTCCTGCACGTATCTCACCAAATCCAAGTAACAGAGTATCAACAGTGTGAGCATGTTAGAAGTTAGAAGTTAAAGACGTTGACACCTTTCTTTATAGTGTAGCAGGAGTCAGACTGGAGAATTTCTCAAAGTCAACAAGCTTCTGATTGATGGAACACTTTGAGATGGAGAAGAGTCACTAGCCTTCAGCAAAAAGTACTGTCTTCCAGACACATTTTCTAATTACAGTATTCCTTAAGGATCAGTTCTTTTGGCAGCCGTGAACCTGGCCTGCCTGAGTGTAGGGAAGGGGTACAATAGGGTCTATGTGCGGCTGCGGGTACTTATATTTATGTAGGTATACTCACTCTGACAGACATACCTGTTTTGATACCTTATCAAATTACAACTTTAAGAAAATATTTACTATTTAGACATATTTTTGGATTACCAAACAATTCAAACTTGTGAAAATCTGAGTGAGCCATAAAATAATTTTAAAACACAACAATAATGATTAGTAACAGGCTGCGTCTCCTCTCAATGCCATGCTACTTCCCAGTTTCCCACTAACAGATGGAGTAAATATTTATTGGCCATGTCCATGTACAGTAGTCATACATGGCTACTTTTCAAAATAAGAGAAAATGTGAGATGTGAGGCTGTTAATATAACATCGTGGTAAAGTACTTACCTACATATGCAAGGACTTAAGTTCAATTTCTTGCACCAAACTAACACACGGACAAAACTCTACCAGAATTTTTGCTAGTGCCTGTGTGTACAGAGGACAGAAAATAACAAATATCCCTTATTCTACCTGGCAAAACATTTGTTTTGTACTTGAGATTATTCTCTAAAATAAATAAATAATAGTTTATCTAGTTTCATCTGGTTGCATTATAGAAATATGTGTCAGCAGTGCTACCTAATTTAGAAAGAAAGGGGGTGATTGCCACTGACAAGACAGAATATCTATAAAGTGACAGAATGCCTTTATGAGCTCAGCTCAGCTCACTAGCATCCACCTGCTGCTACAACCCTGCTTTTCAAGGTTATTCCCTGGAGGGACCATGGCAACATCATCCAGAATCTTATAAAGATGCAAATTCTTTGACTCTCACTCTAAACTCTGATGATGGTGCTCAGCCATCTGCAGTAAAGAAAACAACTTTCTAAGTGATACTGATAGATATCAAGACTCTAAAGTGTTGCCTTATCAAATAATAACCCGTTTGTCAAAATCAGCCTGTTCCCTTGAAGGAGAAATCTAGGAGTGAAATCTAATCCATTGTGTTATCACGGAGTATATCATTCAATAAACAGTTATTTTTTCAACAAAATGGAATTTTTATTTTTTTCATTCTTTATCTTATGTAGGTTCTTTAACTTTTATCTTCAGGACATCTCAGTGTTTTGAAACAGGCACTTTCAGAACTGCAACCATACTCTTCAAATTAAAATTTGTCACAGTATGTGGGCACAGGAAATTATTTTATTTTCTTTGGAAAGAAGCATATTCATTTCTGAATATGACAAAGGTCATAACTAAGAGGTTTCAATGAACACTAATCAATTGTCTTATCATACTGAAAGTAAGAAGTTGAAGGTCAAGATGTCAGAAGATCTGCTTTCCTACCAAAACTAAGGGAAAACCCCATGCCTTTGACTTTTCTACTCTGAAGTTTATCTGTAAACATTTGGTAATGGTCTTTTTCTTGCACCCTTCTAAATACCTGCTTTTGCCTTCATATACTTAATCTCTTGGTAGAAACAAATAAATAAAACCTGTAGTAGATTCATACATTGTAAGCACTCTGACAAATGGATAAATGAAATATTCAATCATAGATACATCCCATAATTGGACTAGAGAACACTTGTTCCTGTGTTGCAGTGATTTATTTATTTGCCAGTTTAACTGAGCTCTGTGCACCTTCTTGGGACAATCTTATTTCCTTCACTAATGTTTCAATGCCTGAATTGAACTTACGATGTGGTCACTGATTTTCATTCAGAAAAATTCAGTGGAACATTGATGTAACACAAAACAGAGATTTTTCATGAAGGTTTCTTAGGATTGTGGGTAAAGGGGGTTTTATGATTATTATTCTTTGATTTGTTTGGAGAAAATGCTATTTTCTTTGTTGTTTGATTTGGTTTCTTTAGTAAAAGGAATTGGTAAAAATGTAGCAGGTATTTGAAGATTCAAAAATGTGTACAAGACATATTACTCAAAGCAAATTGATAGAAAACAATTTGCAAGCGATAAAACTAGTCCGACCTAAAAACAGGAAGAAATTCACGTGAATCTGAAAAGTAGAATCATAAATATGAATCTTAGTATATACTCTTCAAGCTGTGGAGTCTAAAAGAAATGCTATAATGCCACATTATAGGAAAACAATATGTGGACAGGAATGCTAATTCTGAAATTTATACTATTATAAGTATATAATCAGAAACCATGTCATCACTACTTTATGTGCAACCTATCCATTCTTCATAAATTTTAGATTCATCAAAGTGAACACTAAAATTCCAAACATCCAATATAAACCAACCTCTAAATTACTTTTAAATGAAAAGCTAGAAATATCATATTTGTAGCAACCCCTAGCCCCAAATCAGACCGATAGGGAAAAAATTCCCTGCTCTTCATATTTTTTTTCTAATTTTTAATGACTTTGTATCTTTTGCTGGATGATTTAATGGCATAACAATATTTAAGACAGCATCTTTTATGGTACTATTGTAGACCATTGTTCCAACAACAGTTTAGTATTGCTGGCATCATAGGAAGAAAATTGTATACCTCAGCTGTTGTCTTCCCTGTGGCTGTAATGAAGTCCCTGTAGTAATATAATTGTATTGACTTAGCAGGAAAGTAGAATTACAACTGACAGTATAAAGCCAACAAACGGCAGGATCAGAGACATGCTGACTTAAGTCCTGTTGACTGAATGTCAAAGTGACTTTTATTAGCTAAACTTTATCATCTTTAAATTATTCAACTTTCAAGTATTAAAATTATGTAGGAAATCTTACAGTTGTAGCTAACACTTTAAATTTTGGGTCTCTTTTTCATTCATCACTGGAGAAATGAGTTAGAAAGCACCTGTGGAGTATATCAATATCTATTTATGCTATCATGTTTATCACCAAATTTGAACTCAAGAATGAAAAATAAATATTGAAATGGCTATCACAGGTGCTGCTGCTGTTTTGTATATTTCTATTTTAAAGGTAATGAAACTTTTCTATATTCTAAAAGGCAATTTAAAGGGTTCCCTGCAAATTTTTAAAAACACATTTATAACTCAAGTAACATTTAACCAAGAATACACAGTCACTCTGCAAAGGAGAATAATAATTTAAATGTTAGCTGAATAACATGCAAGTGGTTCACTTAGAGAAGACAGAATTAGTTAATTGTTAGACAGTTTAGGGAAAGAAACTGTCTGGTTCATAAATAGGCTCCTATTGCTATCCCCGGAGATGCCAGAGAAACACCCAAAATTTAAAAATAAGATTACAGAGCTACAGATTGTAGAGATTTTTTTATTACGTATGGTTCTATCACTTGTGGTCATTACTTAGGAAGAAAGAAAGCAAATCTCATTTAAAAGTACATAAGATTTGGGGAACAATCTTTATTTTTAGTCCCCACTGTCATTTAGTATTTCATAACTTTGCACAAGTCTCTTAGAATCTCGGTTTGGTCATAATATTCAGAACTGTCAATTTGGTATTAGATAACCAATTGACAAGCTCTTCCCTGGGGAAGTCTATTACTCCTGCTCCCAGTATTCTTCAGCTGCCCAGAGTTCCTTGTGTGGGGTTTAAGCCTCACTGGCTTTTCTCTTCCTGTTATGGCTTAGCCATCGGTGCTATCATTGTTTAGCTCAGACGTGGGCAGTCATGTTAATGTTGGTGAAATGAATCTCACAGCAAGCTCATTGGACTGCCAGCTCTTACAGTCTTTCTGCCCCCTCTTCAACAGTGTTCTATGAGCCATAGGCTTGGGAGTGTTTTGTAGATGTCATCCATTGGGACTGTGCTTCCACAACTTGGAATTTTAATGGCTGTGCTTTTTCACTTGTTTGTGGGGGTTTTTGTTGTTGTTGTTTGGTTTTGTGTGTTGTGGCTTCTGTCTATTAAAAAATATATAAAAGATCCTGCATTGGACCAACCTAGGCCCTCTGAATGTTTGTGACATTTGTGTAACTTGGTGTGTTCATGGGGCTCCTAGCAGTGGGATCAGGACCCCTCCCTGGTGCTTAAGCTGGATTTTGGGAACCTATTCCCCATGGTGAGTTGCCTTAGCCAGCCTTAATGTGGGGGGAGGAGCTTGGTCCTGGTCAACTTGATGAGCCATGCTTTGTTGAGAGGCCTGCCCCTTTCATAATGGAGACAGAAGGGGAGTATATGGTGTAGAGGAGAGGCAGGAGGGAGGGAAGAGGAGGAGAGGAGGGATGGGAAACTGCAATTGGGAGGTAAACTAAATTAAAAGTTTTAAAAAAGAAGGAAAAAGTTTCTTTGATGAGAGATGAGGATCACTCATATCTGTGGGAATCAGGACAAATGTTTATAGATTTTCGTTAGTTTATACTGACTTAGTAAATTAGTGGTTGCAGATTCTCTTCTAGTATCCATGACTGCACGTTCCCTCAGCAGTTAGCCAGGTTGCCCTCCCCCAGTGGTGGAAGGCAAGCCCCAATTGCCAAAGGCACCATATACTTGAGAAACAGGGCACAGAGATGCCTGAGCTGAAACTGACCTAAATGACCTAAATGCCACTCTCTGAGGACAAACTTTCATCATACCAGAAGGTGCCATGCAAGCTACAAAGATGGAGACAACCAACAGTCTTACCAAACTATGACACGTATGAACCATATCAATGACCAGCATGGTACTAACACTAAGAGTGCAATAGTGGCATGCATACTTTCTCAGTGACCATCACTCTCTAATTGGACTTAAGACCTTCTCAACGAGAGGGAAACCACACCTGGTACTGGGAATGTGATTAACTACTCCATATATAGCTAATTTATCCACTATATATTAGAAATGATCTTTTCTAAGGGAACACAAATTCACACAAGTTTCTCTTCTTTTCCCTTTTCTTTCACTGTAGTGTGAGAAATCAAACTCAAAGCATCACACAGGCAATGCAAGTCCTCTAGTTGTAAGCTTCATTAGTATTCAATTGAGAATTTTTAATAAGTTTGTCATGTGCTGTTTCGTTTTAAGAAAATGTGATGGCAATTCTTGGTTGTCAATTGGATACATCTGGAATTAGCAAAAATCCTAGTGTATAGGAACACCTGTGAAGGATATTTTTTAAATTAAATCATTTGAAGAGAGAATATCCACTTTTGATCAGGATCTTTTGAGATAGGAAGATTCACCTTTAATCTGGACCACACCTTCTGTGGCAGCCTATGTAAAGGGCATGGAATGAGAATATTTGCTCCTTTTGCTTATTTACTCTGGCTCTCCCTGGCAAGTGCATTCCATCACTAGCATTAGAGACTACCCAGTTGGGATTCTGGTTTACAGTGAAGACTAAATAAGACAGCAGGCTCATGGACTGAAAAACTATTGAATAATGAGATATTCTGTTGGTAGAAGCTGCTGGACTAGCTGGAATACATGCATACATACATATGCATATACATATACATACACACACATATATATGGATGGCTAATACAGAAAGTTGGACTAAGCTTTTACATTTATTTTGACTATCATTTATTTATTATGTCCATTAATCATTTACATTGATGTTCACCCATGTTCTCAACCAACTTTTAAACTTAAATTAACCTATTTCTATTAATCTACATTCTGCCACATGGATTTACTTCTCCTTCATTCTGTATGTTTGACACCCTCTGTTTGCCTGGCGTCTATCATGTACCTCCTTTCTCCCTGTGTTCCGCTCTGTCCCAGAAAGTTCCATCTATTCTCCCCTGCCTTCCTATTGGCTATTCAGCTCTTTATTAAACCAATCACAATGACACATCTTCATACAGTGTAAAGAAACACCCAATAGCAAGAATGTCTCAAAGTTTTTTTTTTTTAAGCAGATCTCTGAATACAATGTGGACACTTTATTTTTTTAGACAACCAAGGATAATTAACTCTCTGAATATGAATTCAACTTTTATCAGTAACTGAGAGAAAGAGAAAGATCTCTTCTTATTCTGTGATATGTATCACCTACTGAATGATCCTTTCTATGAGCTGTTCATTTTTCTTTTCGGAGATGTGACTTTCCTGCAGAATGTTCCTGTAAGTCATGTTCAATCATATATAAAATGTCCTCATACTGTGAACTAAAGTAGAAAAAGGGCATTCTAAACACACACATAATATAAGCGAAAGATGTCTTAAAAGCTGTTCAAAATTAGCTCCGGCTCGGGGACTCTACAGCTCTGAGACAAAGGTAGTTCTGTCATGTGCATGACTGTATTAGTCATTTTTCTGTTGTGATTTCCGTGACTAAAGTTTATCTGCCTATTCCAAAGAGAATCCATAATGGCAGGAAGCCTCAGCAGCTGGCAGTAAGAGCAGAAGCCAAGAGACCCCATTTTCAACACTCAAAGTAAATAAAGGACCAAAGTTGGGCGAGGTTATAAAATCCCAAAGCCCAACCCAACAACACACTTCTGCCAGCAAGACCCCACCTTCTAAATGTTCCATAATCTCCTCAAACAGTGCCACTGTCTTTGTAGCAAGGTTTAAATGCACGAGACAATAGAGGTCATCCAGACCATGCTGAGTCTGTGCTCAGTGTTCTCACTGTTGTTGTTACTTTTTAAATCAACAGTGGGGCCATTTCCCATTACTAAAGATGTTTCAGATTAAAAAAAAAAAAAAGACAGATGCATGTTGGTTGTTTATTACCAAGTTAAATATACAATTAAAACGCAGCCCAGCTAGGAGCATTCCTAGATGTTTACCCAAGGGAAATGGATTCATAGATCCGTACAAAACAATTTATATTAATATTCATAAGAGTTTTATTTATAGTCACTAAAAGTTGGAAATAATCCAAACTTCTGTCAGCTAGTGAATGAATAAACAAATTTTCATTTTAATTTTACCTACCAATAAAAAGAAACTGCTTTGCCCAAAGAAATCCAGAAGCATGTATACTAAAACAAAGAAGAAGCTGGGATCATAAGCTTTTGTTTTGTTTTTTTTTTTTTTCTTTTTCTTTTTTTTTCTCCACATTTAATTTTTTATTATTGCATTATAAATAGTACCATTCCAAATTTCCACCTCCTCCGCTCCTCCCATTTCCCTCCCTCTTCCCCACTCCCCCTCCTCTTTTCCCCTCCAGTCCTAAGAGAGGGCAGGTTACCCCGCCCTGTGGGAAGCCCAAGGCCCTCTCGCCTCCATCCAGGCCTAGGAAAGTGTGAATCCAAACTGACTAGGATCCCAAAAAGCCAGTACATGCAGTAGAATCAAATCCCAGTGCCATTATCATTGGCTTCTCAGTCAGTCCCCATTGTCAGTCATATTCAGAGTCTGTTTCGATCACATGCTCGTTCAGTCCCAGTCCAGCTGGCCTTGGTGAGCTCCCACTAGATCAGGCACACCATCTCAATGGGTGGACGAATCCCTTGCGGTTCTGACTTCTGTGTTCATCTTCTCCCTCCTTCTGCTCTTCAACTGGGCCTTGGGAGCTCAGTCCAGTGTTCCAACGTGGGTCTCTGTCTCTA
>PVIU01013553.1:0-56067 GCA_004026605.1 Ondatra zibethicus | reverse complement strand
CTCATCTTCTCCCACCTTCTGCTCTTCACCTGCACCTTGGGGGCTCAATCCATTGCTCTGATGTGATTGTGGGTCTCTGTCTCTATCTCCATCCATCGGATGAAATTTCTCCCACCTCTATCCCCGCCCCTGGCTTCCAACTTTTGCTTGATGATCCTGTTTGCTTCCAATTTCCAGGAGGTTCTGTGTATGCTTTCCTAAATGATATTGGTTCTTTGAGAATTTAGAATAAAATGTGTGTTTTTGTTTTGTTTTGTTTTTTATCCTGCCCTCTGTTTCCTGAAACTCTTCCCAGATCTACTTAATCTTCTTAATACAATCAAGTTTCTCTCTTGATTTTGTTTTAACCAATCAAGACAAACATATGCTGCCAAAATATTCTTGAATGTGGGGCTTTCCATGGAAGTGTGCTTAGTTTACCAGGAGCCACACTAGAGAAAACTGTCTCTTTATGACCATCAGCTAACATTTGCCAGTAACACCATGACTGTTATGAAATTTTATGCTACAGTTTCATCACTTTTCTGAGATATAGTCTGTTTCAGACTCACATAGGTTTTGTAAATGTTATCTCAATAGCTCTGATTTTATATATGGTTCTACTTTCCTGCTTAGAAGACAGTTATTTCTGCTTCATTCACTTCCTCGGGATCTTAGAATCCTTCTACCCTCTCTGCGTAGTATACATGGTTTATTTTGGGATGGACGTTCTGAAGTCTCTTATGCTCTTCCTGTTATAGGTCTGCATTAATCACAACCTATTGCAAAAGCACAACACTCACGTGAATGATGAGACATGTCTAGTCATAGAGGTTTTATTAAGAAAGCCAAGCTTAATCTGGGGCGTTCAAGTGTTTTCCACACTTTTCCTTATATCAGATTGAGGGGACCAGGTATTCTCTTGAGGTCTTGGGTCCATTCAACGTTGACTTTTGCACAGTGTGGAAGATAAGCATATAGTTTTATTTTTCTACATGTAGTTATCTAGTTTTACCATCACCATTCGTGGTATCTTTGGTCTTTCCTCCAGCGTCTACTGGGGACTTCTTGGTCAAAAATCAGGTGGTTGTAGGAGTGAATATCCTTGGCTCTATTTCATTGATCAATTGTATGGATTAAATGCATTAATGGTTTACTCTGAGTTTCCAATAATGCATTGCTGTTTCATTAAGGCAGGAAGCAAAACACTCCTGGAGTCATTTATCCAAGAGAGTTTCAGATTTGAATTCTCTTCTGCCTGTTCCATGTCCTCTTTCTCTTTGTTTTATGTGTCTGAATATGTGCCTTCCTGGAGGCTGTCTTTTGAAAATGCCTCCGTGTATGCCTCTATGTCTGTGTGTCAGTCCCCTTGTAAGACTGTGTCTGTGCCTAAAATGTTTTGCTCTGTTTTTTTTTATTGTATAAAAACAATATAAAAACATCATATGTGGAAGGAAAGAGGTACTTTACAAAAATCTTCAGTAGAGTTTTACAAGTGATCAAATCACTGACTCCAACTGACTAATATAGTAAACAGTATTGTAAACATCAATATTTATCAACTGATATCCAAATGTTGTTTTTAACACTTATGGTGGATATTCATTATAGAAGATTACTTTGAAGGTCTGTACTTTCTGTTTTCAGTCAAGGATGAACATCCATTGTTCTGGGTCA
Source organism: Ondatra zibethicus (assembly GCA_004026605.1). Classification (NCBI taxonomy): domain Eukaryota; kingdom Metazoa; phylum Chordata; class Mammalia; order Rodentia; family Cricetidae; genus Ondatra; species Ondatra zibethicus. Next base: position 54,411 of record PVIU01013553.1, on the reverse strand, counting down.
GAAGCATGGACGTAAGTCATTTAAGACTACAGCTTTGCATTAGCTTAGTTTTGTAAAAAATGATTATGTGGAAAATTCAAGGTAAGACAGACTGATTGTTGCATTATTCTTTTAAAGCAGGTTAAACAAACAGGTTGATTACACAATGGCCTTAAGTCTTACCTGACCTCAAGGTGTATCTATTAACTTTGTGTGTGAGGTCCAAGAAAAGTTACTGTCTTCTAGAATATGAAACATTTTTTGTCCTATTGTGTTACCACGGTCATGATTCCAATTTTACAATATTACCATAGCTCTGTAGTATAACTTGATATCTGGCATTGTTGGACATGGTTGAAAATCATTTTGCCTATCCTGGGTTTTATGATTTTCCATAAGAAACTTGAATTATTTTTTTTAATTTCTATGAAGTACTGTCTTGGTATTTTTATGGAAATTACTATGAATCTGCAGATTGTTGTAGAGAGAATAGCCATATTTATTATATCAAATCTACTGATCCATGAACATGTCAGGTCTTTAAACAGTGACTACACTTCCATTTTCAGGTTGTCCATACCGGCAAAATCACAGAGAAACTATATTAATTGCAACACTGTGTGGCCAATGATTCAGGCAATTTCCAGATCACTCTTACATCTTTAATTAACCCATTTCTATTAGTCTATGTGTTGCCCTGTGGCCATGGCATTATGTCATTTTCTACATGTCTTATTTCCTTGGTGGCCAGCTGGCATCTGCTTGACTCCAATACTTTCTCTGTTCAGATATCCTGTCTAGTTTTAACCTGCTAAACCATTGGCCAAAGCAGCTTATTTATTAACCAATGATAATAAAAGATATTCATAGCATATGGAGGAGATTCCCACCTCACAAGTCTTTCCATCTTCTGGTATCATTTTTTAATATCTTCCTTCAGCGTCTTAAAGTTTTCATTGTACAAGCCTTTCTCTTCCTTTCTTATATTCATTGAAAGATACTTCTGAGACTATTGTAATTGGTATTGTTTCCTTGATAAATTCTTTTCAGTGTGAAATGGGGCAGAGATGTTGGGGTGTGAGTGAATTTGGAAGTGGACATATAGATTCCTTTACTAGAGGTGATGACTGGTGTAAAGAACACTAAGGAAGATGGGATTAGCAGTGAAAGTTGAGCCTCCCCATCTGAGAAGGTATTTCTGGACAAGCAGGAAGGTACTCTTACCTCTTGACCCTTTCTTTAGGGAAGTGGTTCTCAAACTTCCTAATACTGTGAACTTTTGAATACAGTTGTTCATCTTCTGGTGACCCAAACATAAAATTATTTCATTACTATTTCATAACTGTAATTTTACTATTCTTATGAATCATAATGCAAACATTTTTGGAGAACAGGTGCCAAAGGGTTTGTGACCAATATGTCAAGAACCAATTCTCTAGAGAATGTGGCTTCTTGTTTGAACACTAAACTTTAAGATATCAAAGTGCTTTACTTTTAGAAAAGTGGCAGAAATCATTGTCATCCTACCAAATTCCTAAATTCATATGTTTGTGGCTTTACTAGGTCATTCTGAGTCTGATTTCCCAGTCTTTGCCTGTGCTGTCATCTCCTATTCCTATACATGAGTGGTATATTGTGTAGGACATTTCTGACATGTCAGTACTACCATTTGACCTCTGCTATTCCAGAATGATATTATTCTCTATTACATTAAACATTATTGATTTTATTGGAGAGGGGTTTTGTCATTCTAGGTGGGCGGGAAAGAACTAAAAGCTACCTAAAAAGCTACACTGGCCTCCAAGCATAGTCCTGGTTTTAGACAAGGAAATATACTCTTTCTCCATACATCAGTGCCTCAGCAAAAATCCTCTTTCAAATTAAACCCCTATGTGTCAACAATTCCACTAAGCTTGTGGTGACAAAAAGTTAACACCCTTATCACATAGTATTAAAAGAGATGATACTGGTCCCAGATGAAATTCCTGGTGATAAAAGATTTGCATAAAGTTGAAGTTCCTTATTAACTACTGTTGTCAAATTGTATTTTTATTTTTGATTTTTAAGAATTTCTTTAAATGTGCTTTGATCCTTTTCACTCCTTTCTAAACTCTTTGCAGATTCATATGCCTTTTGCTACTGAGCTAATTTTCGCATATGTAGGCTTTACCAGAGTGTGGTCAACCTACTAGGTGATATGCCTTTAAAAAGGTTTTTTTTTTTTTTAATTTTTCTTCTCTCACATACACTCATTGGCCAATAGGTGCTCAGGTTTGGGGCACTGAACTCACCTTTCCTCTCTACCATAGAATTTTGTTTAGCTTGTGCTTGAGGAGGTGTTATACATGTTTCCCAAACATTAGTGAATTTGTGAAAATAATGTGTGAAACAGATTATTGTGTCTGGGAAAACAATGTTTCTCTGTAGTCCTCCACTACCTCTAGTTCTTACATTCTTCTTTTGCTCTCCTTGCCGAACAAACACTGAGTTGCTTTAAGGAAGAGATATGTTATGCAATCAGTTACGGAACCAATGTTATCATTTATAAAGAGATAGTGGGGGACCAGTCCATGTCATGCAGAAAGAGTTTGGGTATAGAGTTTATTTAGTGGGTTATGGTTGCAAATTATAGGGATGATATTAGTGATTCCTTTACTCATCTAGTAGTGAAGATAGCACATCTTAGCAATTAGCTGATATGGATGAAATTACTTCATCAGTCCTAGCTTGATAGCTTCATTTCCAATGGCTCAATAATGTGATGTTTTCAGCAATAGAGACTTACTGTGAAGTTTTAGAGGTTGACCATAAGTATTTGTTATATTTTCAAATGTTTGAGAATCTACATAACCTCGATTGCTAACAACTCCAAAAAAAAAAAAAAACAACCACAGCTGAGGCTCTGAGTTATTTATTTGTTATCTTCTGGTGTCTAGCAAGAACATTGTGGCCCCAATATAAGCTATTCTTGGATTTCAATATAACTACATCTAGCCTTAACTAAAACCAAAATGATAGGATATATTTGTGAGTTTTTTTAAAATCATTTGAAGGGAGAAGATCTATTTGTAATCTGGATCTTGAGGTAGGAAGATCCACCTTCAATTTGGAATATACTATCTGTTATATACGTACATACATACATACACATACATATGTATACAAAGAGAGAAAGAAAAAGAGAAAAGAGATGTCTATCCTTCAAGTTCTGTTGCTGTAACTAATACACTCTCTTTAAGCCGGCAATTCTCAAGCTGTGGGTTGCATATATCAGTTATTCTGCATATCGGATATTTACATAACAATTGTTAAGAGTAGCAAAACAACAGTTGTGAAGTATCAACAGAATAATTTCAAGATTGAAGGTAACTACAACATGAGCAATAGTATTAAAGGGTTGCAGGATTAGGAAGGTTGATTACCACTGATTTAAACACTTCTATAAAAGTGTATGCATATGTTTTAATGAACTTCTGTAGTAATAGGCTTCCTTAAGACATTTTGAAATGGACTTTATGGTTAGTCATTTCTCACCATGTTCAGTTTTCTATCTGCTCTTACTTACCCCACCTCTCATTTAACTCTTTATCTTTTAGTGCTATACTTTAACTCATTATACCATTTTCTCCTATCACACCTCTTTTCAATCACCTATGGTCCATTACTAATTTCCTGATATCATGAAACATACATATGTGAAGATTCAAAACTAATATTCAAAGCTAATATTCATAAGACATTTGTGGTTTTGTGTCTGGATTACCTTATTTAAGATAATTGTTTCAGGTTTCATGCATATACCTGAAAATTTCTTGATATTTTTCTAGTTGAATAATAGTTCCCTGTGTAATATAGCACATTTTCATTATCTAGATTAATGTGCATCTGGGTTCTTTTCATTCTCCGGCTATTTTGGAAAATACAGCAATAAACAATGATTACCAGATATCTTTACAATAGGAAGTAGAGTGTTTTGGGTATATGTTTGAGAGTGATACATCTGGATCATATAATAGAATCTTTTCTAGTTTATTTCTTTCTTCTTTCTTCCTCCTTCTCCTCCTCCTCCTTCTTTTTTTTTTCTTCTTCTCCTTCTCCTACTTTTTCTTTTGAAAACACACATTGATTTCCACAGTGGCTACACCAGTTTTCACTCCACCAAGCCTTGATTAAGAGTTCCTCTTTAATGAGTGAGTACATACCATATTCATATTTTTGGGTCTGGGTTATCTCACTCAGGATAGTGTTTTCTACTTCCATCCATTTGCATGCAAAATTCACGATGTCATTGTTTTTTATCGCTGAGTAGTACTCTAAAGTGTAGATGTGCCACACTTTCTTTATCCATTTCTTCATCCATATCTGTGAAAATATCTAGGTAGCTTTCAGGTTCTGGCTATTACAAGTAATGCTGCTATGAACATAGTTGAACAAATACTTTTGTAGTATGATTGGGCATCTCTTGGGCATATTCCCAGAAGTGGTATTGCTAGATCCTGAGGTAGGTTGACTACCAATTTTCTGAAAACCTCCACACTGATTTCCAAAGTGGTTGCACAAGTTTACATTCCACCAGCAATGGATGAGTGTTCCCCTTACTCCAGATAAGCTATCATTGGTGCTTTTGATTTTAGCCATTCTGACAGGTGTAAGATGGTATCTCAAAGTTGTTTTGAGTTTCATTTCCCTGATCGCTAAGGAAGTTGAACATGTCCTTAAGTATCTTTTGACAATTTGAACTTCTTCTGTTGAAAATTCTCTGTTCAGTTCAGTACCCCATTTTTTAATTGGGTTGTTCAGAATTTTAATGTCTAGTTTCTTGATTTCTTTATATATTTTGGAGATCAGACCTTTGTCTGATATGGGGTTGGTGAAGATCTTCTCCTATTCAGTAGGTTGCTTTTTTGTCTTAATGACTGTGTCCTTTGATTTGTCTCTACTGCATGGACTGACTTTTGGGGATCCTATTCTCTTTGGATGCATACCTTCCTAAGCCTGGATGTAGGGGGGGAGGGCCTTGGACTTCCCACAGGGCAGGGTACCTTGCCCTCTCTTAGGACTGGAGGGGGTGGTGGGAGGGTGTGTGGGGGAGTGGAAGAGAAGTGGGAGGGGGGAGGAAGTGGAAATTTTGATTGGTATTATTTATAAAGTAACAAAAAGAGTTTCTCTTTACTCACATACCACTACTTATTATTTTTCATCATCTTATCTCTACTGACTCTGATAAGTTTAAGTCTCAAATCAATTTTCATCTGCAATTTTCCAATGGCTGAGAATTTTGAATATTTTTAAAAACTCTTTATGGATTATTTGTATTTCATATTTTGAAAAATCATTCTGCAATTCCATGCCCTGATATTTCGGTTGGGTCATTCATTTTTTTTTATCTCTTTTTTGGTGAGAGTTTTTTCTTTCTTTTTTTCTTTTTGAAAATAGATTATTTTCTCATATAATATATCTTTATTATAGTTTCCTTTCCCTGTATCCCTTCATTTCCTCCTGACTTCCACTCCCTTCTGGATCCCCTCCCTCTCAGTCTCTCATTAAAAAAAAAAAAAAAAAAAACAGGCTTCTAAGAGATAAAAAATCAACAAGAAAAAATAAAACATAATAAGATGAAGCACAAACTTTCATATCAATGTTGAACACAGAAACACCACAGGAAGAAAGGAGTCCCAGGAACAAGCAAAAGACTGAGAGATCCACTCATTCTCACAATCAAGAGGCCCATAAAATTGCTAAGCTAATAGTTTGTCTATATGGTGGATTACATTTACCAATTTTCATATATTGGACCATCCCTGCATATCGGGGATGAAGCATTCTTAGTCATGATGGATAACATCTGTTATCTCCAAAATTTCTTCGTTTAGTTTTTGTCTGAATCATCTATCCATCAGTGAGAGTGGGATAGTGAATTTTCCCACTAACAGAGCATGAGGGTCAATGTTTGATTTAAGGTTTAGTAGTGTTCCTTTTACAAACCTGTGCACCCTTATATGTCGGGGATAGATGTTAAAAATTGAAATGTCATCTTGTTGAGTTTTCCCTTGATGAGTATTTTCTGTTCTTTCCCATATCTTTTTCATTAGTTTTGTTTTGAAGTGTATTCATTAGATATAAAATGGCTACACCATCTTGCTCATGGGTCCATTTACTTGGAATATATTTTTATAACCCTTTACACTGATGTAATCTCTCTCCTTGATATTGAAGTGTGTTTCTTGGAAGAAGCAGAAAGATGGATCCTGTATTCAAATCTACCATATTAGCCTGTGTTTTCTTATTTGGGAATTAAGATTACTGATATTGAGAGATATCAATAACCATTAACCACTGATTCCTGTAATTTTGCTGTTCTGTTGTTACTTTTGGTGGTCTCTATGAGTGTGTGTGTATATGTGTCTGTGTTTCTCATTTTATTTTGCTGATGTTAGATTATTTATTCCCTGTTTTTTGGTGGGTAAAAATGTTGTGCCAGGTGTTGTTGATTAGATCGCTATGATAAATAACCAGGCCAGCTCAAAAATAACAATTATATTTTAATGGTTATAAGGGGAAACTCAAGCTACAAGAGTGGGAGGTCGGACTTCCTATCTATCCAGTGGGTGCTGTGTAGAGAGAGCATGCACCTGAATCCTCCCAGTTTTTCCTCCTTGGTCCCAGGAAGCCATGCCTTAACTAGATGTGATTGGTTGACAGAATTTCCCCATCATCACCCCCTTTTGTCTAAACAAGATCGATCCAAACCCAATATAACTATATACAATAGGAACAGATACCAAATATAAAATTACAAACAATAAACAATATTAAGCAAGAAACACTTAACAAAAGTTTTATTAAACATTCTATTTCAAGAAGTCTAAATATTGCATTGAAAATAAGCTTGGCTAAATCATGATGAAGGTAACTACAATTATCTAATCTTCAACACCATCGAAGATCTGAGGAGGGAAACAATATTACTTGAGTAAACAGGAAGTACAATCAAGCAACTTCCAAAATATACAACAAATGACAGAGACAACTGACTACCTAGGCAATCACCCAATGTCTCATTTGCAATGTTGAAGCAACCAACTTTGGCTAAGTCCTAACGTAACTGACATACCATTTTTAAAAGCAAGAAACTTTTCAAAACTATCTTACCCTGTCTTGGCAGGATATGACAGTCTTGTTTTATCCATTTACGGATACTCTGTATCTCTGTCAGCAGTTGAGGTATGGGCATTTCTTTGCCCAAAGGCCAGTTCTGCCAAGAAGAAAAGCTCCAGGTGGAATGTCTTTGGTGCTCAACATTCTCTCGGGAATAGATCAGTGTCGCCAGAAGCGATTGTGTCATGTCTTTCAAAGACTACAGAATATGGCATTTAATGTTTTAATAACTTAGGGCTTTTCATGACAATGAGACACATCTGCTCCTGGCAGCAGCAATCTACTTCAAGAGGAAGATAGGCATCGAAGAGGCTCCTTATGGAGTTTGCTAGCATATATGTTCTAAACATATCTTGACTTCAAAATTTGGGTATAAGGATGTGATGCTTTGGAAAAGAGGTTCTTCTTTTGTTTTCACAGAGGATGAGACCCTATGGATTCCTTCTAGACCAATATGGTATGATAGACCATGCCCTCTTGAAAGGTCACCATGAACACCTTCAGAAAATTACTTCACTTAACTGCTGACTGAAATGAACCTGGCACACAGGATATATAATGAAAGACCTGATTGACAGTGCCCCCATAAGCAGGAAGAAGTTTGGAGAGAAAACACTATGCCCATATTCCCAAATATTGTTTATTAATGTTCTTTTACATTTAAAGGGGGATATGATATAGATATGAATAAGTTGCATTGTATATGGATTTTGCTTTATTGATTCTTTTTGAGGCCATTAAGAATGGAATCATTTTCCTGAGGTGATTCTCAATTTGCATATTTTCATTTTCATACTTACTGATGAGTTTAAGACTAATGAGAATAAAATGTTTCACCTAAAATAGAAAAATAAAATTCACTAACGTAAGAAATAGTAAAGAAAACATATCGTATGCTTCAATTTTAAATGGAATGCCTTCATAATATTTCATATGCTTAGTGGTATCTCATATAAATGCCTGGGATCACTCAAAAATTAATTCAAAATAATTAAATACAGAATTAGTAATTTAAATATATGAATATTAAATTTATAAATAAGTTAAGTAGATTATATTTGTTAAATTATAGATATAGCTCTGAAAAATAATAAAAATTAACAGGAATGGGGAATGTGTTACTTATGATGCATCAGATTTCAGAGTTCTGTTTGGCTTTATTCTATAGTACTTCATAATATATTGGTAAAAGGCTAGAAAATTAGCCAAAATAAAGAGCCAAAAGAATAAATTAAATTTATTAACAGAGGAAATGGAAAATGTCTTCAAATTACAGCATCTATGGACAGCTATGTTTGTAACATCCCTTTAACCGTGCTATGATATTTGCTAACCATGATTTTGCTATTTGTTCTTATTACAGATCCAGATGTCCCAGGTTGATCTTTAATTTTTTAGGCTCAAAATAAAATATTGTCCTTTCCAGAGTTTAACAAAGGCTGCTAAACTTCGGAGTTTAAGACACTCCAAATAAATCTGTTGCAGACCACAATTTAACCAAAGGCTGAACATAAAGATTAATACTTTCCCCAGGGTCTTCCCAGCTGCTCAGGTTTGAAGACCTGATTTGTGTACCATTTCGCTGTATCTCTGGTGGAGTCTTTTGGGTTCTGTCATTGATGAAATAAATGTGCACATGTATGCTGCTTGAATGTGGTTTGTGTGTGCATGTGTGCATGCATGTGTGTGTGTGTGACAGAAAGAAAGAGAGAGAGACAATTCATTCATAGTGTATCTGTGTAACATTTCTTGTAATTTTAGTAATATTTTAATAGGAAATGTAACCTACATCTTTTCTATCAGGGAAGTTGCTCTTTTTTCCTCAGCCCCTCTATTGTATTAGCTCATTTTAAGCAGTACTTTATTTGATTATATTTTCTGTCATTAAATATTATTAGAAATTTTAGTTGCTCTTATCTCTGTCTGGGTGGTATTGTTGTACACCAAATAACATGTACTTATTACAAGTTTGAAGGCTAGGCTTGAATTCAATATTGCACATTTGTATTCAAGTGAGGAAATTCTTTAACTATACATAACAAAACTTTATGTGTTGCCAGCATAAGACCCATTGCATCCCTGGTATGTACACAAGGCTTTGTGGAGTTGATCTCTTAGCAGCACTGTTGATTTCAGTTTAGTTGTAAATAAATAACATTTTTGACCTGTTTCCTATGATTTTGTTAAAGGTCTATCAGGTTCCACGAGCTGTGTAAGGTGTGGATAATAAATAATAAATACTGTTGAAATATTAGAACAAGCAAAGTTTACTGCTCCAAGAAAAGAAAATACATGAGAAAGAGGCTTATACAAGAATAAAAGTCCTAAAGGATATAAATGAATTCTGCAGATGAATGAAATAGTGCAGAGGAATGCAAAAATTAACAAAAGAAAAGTTTACTTTTTTCATAAAAGAATATGTTGTTATTTATTTAGTTGAACTAGTATACAAGTTTTAACAATATAGCATTCCCTTGATCAAGATGTAACTTGTAAAAACTTGTGAAAAAGTGAAAATTTTTATTTCTTTGATATTTCTTTCATTTTCAGTGCAAATGACTATTTGTAATTACCAGTTTACAGATAATTAAATACAAATATGCTAGATCTGCTGACAGGTAAAAACCCAAATAGACAGCCTGAGGTAATTGTCTCCATTTTTACAGTCAGTGGCTTCCACCTGACATACCATGGCTGGCCACATTTTTATTCTTTGTAGATAATCAATTGTAGTTTGCTGATTTCACATACCACATTATTTATTTCAGTTATGACTGCATATTCAAAATAAGCAGAACACTTCTCTATTGAGGGAAAATATTTTGGACTACACTTATAAAAGAAATAAAATACTTCAGTCATTCAAAAACTTATAGAATATTCAACAGAAATAGAAAAAGAGATAATTTATAAAAATTAAGAAATGGTCCATACTTTAAAAAATTTGCAGTATCTTTTCATTGATTTATTTACTTTATGAATTTATTAGAAAAGATAGTACAAAATCTTGCCATTCTCATGAGTCTTGGAAATAAAATTTCTTCCACATGTGTATGTCAAATTATTTCATGCTCAGCTATGGTGCCTTGAGTAAGCTGTTGATAAAATAATGCTGTATAATTGTTTAATTATGCAGTACAATGTTCCAAAACTGAAGGATATTTACTGAGGAGTATTATGAGAAACACTGATTAGAAAAGTTTAGAAGCTACTGGGGAAACCAACGAGTAACTAGTGAACAGTGGTAAAAAGCAGTCTATGTCTGACAATAGTTAGAGAAGTTCACTTTGGACTAAACTCTAGGGAAAGAGTGATTTTAACCCTTTGATAAAGCTTAGGACTGAATGTCAGAAGATAATTATTATTCTGCAATCTCAAATAGTTCTGTAATTTTATCACACATTTTTCTGTTTTCTTCCTTCTAAAGAATCAATACAAAAATGTGATATTTAGATTTTTTTATTGATTTCTATTGAGCTCTACATTTTTCTCTGCCCAACTCCCTGCCTCTTCTCTCCTCTGCAACCTTCTCCCAAGGTTCCCATGCTCCTAATTTACTCATGAGATCTTGTCATTTTCTACTTCCCATGTATATTAGATCTATGTATGTGTCTCTTAGGGTCCTCATTGTTGTCTAGGTTCTCTGGGACTGTGATTTGTGGGCTGTTTTTCTTTGCTTTATGTTTAAAAACCACTTATAAGTGAGTGCATGTGATAATTGTCTTTCTGGGTATGGGTTATATCACTCAAAATGATGTTTTCTAGCATCATTCATTTTCCTGAAGAATTCAAAATGTCATTTTTTTCTGCTATGTAGTACTCCATTGCGTAAATGTACCACATTGTCCTTATCCATTCTTTGGTCAAGGGGCATTTAGGTTGTTTCCAGTCTCTGATTATGACAAACAAAACTGCTATGAACATAGTTGAGCACATGTCCTTGTGGCACAATTGAGCATCCATTGGATATACACCCAATAGTGGTATTACAGGGTCTTGAGGAAGGTTGTTTCTTAATGTTCTGAGAAATCATCACACTGGCATCCAAAGGGGCTGTACCAGCTCTCATTCCCACCAGCAATGAGGAGTGTTCCCTTTATCCTATGAATTCTCCAACATAAGTTGTCATCAGTGTTTTTGATCTTGAACATTCTTACAGGTGTAAGATGGAATCTCAGAGGTGTTTTGACTTACATTTCTCTAATGACTAAGAATTAGAACTAATGTTTCTAATGACTAGAAACTTGAACATTTCCTTAAGTGTCTTTCAGCCATTTTAGATTCCTCTGTTGAGAGTTCTTCGTTTGGTCTGTACTCCATTTTTTTCATTGGATTATTTGTTCTGATGACTAATTTCTTGAGTTCCTTGTATATTTTGGAGATCAGACCTCTGTCTAATGTGGGGTTAGTGAAGATCTTTTTCCATATTGTTGGCTGTCATTTTGTTTTGTTAACTTTGTCTTTTGCTTTAAAGAAGCTTTTCAGTTTCATGAGGACCCATTTATTAATTATTTCTTTCAGTGTTTCTACTACTGGGGTTATATTTAGGAAGTGGTTTCCTTTGCCAATGCATTCAAGTGTACTTCCCACTTTCTCTGCTTTAAGGTTCAGTGTGGCTGGTTTTATGTTGAGGTCTTTGATCCATTTGGACTTGAGTTTTGTGCATGGTATTAGATATGGGTCTATTTTCATTCTTCTACATGCTGCTATCCAGTTATGCCAGTACCATTTGTTAAATATGCTTTCTTTGTTCCACTTGATATTTTTTTGCTTCTTTGTCATAAATCAGGTGTTTGAAGATTTGTAGATTAATATACAGGTCTTCGATTTGGTTCCATTGGTCTTCCTGTCTGTTTTTATGCCAGTACCAGTCTGTTTTCAGTACTGTACCTCTGTAGTAGAATTTGAAGTCAGGGATTGCTCTTCTGACTTCTGGAATGACTCCAGAAGTTATTTTGTTCTACAGTATTGTTTTGCCTATCCTGGGATTTTTGCTTTTCCATAGAAGTTGACTACTGTTCCTTCGAGGTCTGTGAAGAATTTTGGTGATATTTTGATGGACATTGCATTGAATCTGTAGATTGCTTTTGGTAAGATTGCCATTTTTACTATTTAATTCTCTCAACCCAAGCAAATGGGAGATCTTCCCACTCTCTGGTTTCTTCTTCAATTTCTTTCTTCAAAGATTTAATGTTCTTGTCATACAGGTCTTCTACTCATTTGGTTAGAGTTACTCCAAGATATTTTATGCTATTTGTGGCTACTGTGAAGGGTGACGTTTCTCTGATTTCTTTCAGCCTATTTATCATCTGTTTAAATTTCTTTAAAATAAAAAACATTTATTCACTAAAATATGTTTCTTTTTAAAATTTTTGGTTTTATTTTAAATATATATTTTAATTTTTTAGATATTTTATAAATGTATGCTATGTTTACATCATTCCTCCTTTCCTTCTTCCAAATTCTTACATGTCCTCTCTACAAAATTCCTCTCAAATTCATGGCTGAGTAGATGTAATATGACAATTACCTTTCATATTCTAAAAGACTAGAGCTTTTGCTAGACCTCAGAGACTCAGTTAATGATGCACCTGGAGGCCAAATAAGACTGCTGCCTTACTGTGTCTCTCATGTGTTTTACTTGCCTTGAGAGAACAATGTAATAATCAACTTTACTTGCCTTGGATTTCTCATGTAATTAACTTTTACAAACCTAAAGATATCCATAGCTGTAATCTTAAGTTATTTACTCTTCCAAACCCTTAGTTTTAGAGAAAAGCAAGCGAATTATTTGCTGAAAAGACTAAAAATAGAGGTTGTAAGCAATCTTATACTGCGAATAGCCATCCTAAATGTAGAGCATAATATTTGTATACTGTATAATATGCAATGCTGTTTAAAATGCAGTTTGCTCATTTGGTTAGTTTGAGTATATGACTCATTTGTTTGTAAACTTTTGCAAAATATTTCTTTGAAGTATCCTATTCTTTCTATATTCAATACTTCCTTTGTTGTTTAATAAATACAGAGCTAAGTCCTAAGTTCTAAGAAACAGGGACAGTTACAGGGACATATTCACAAGGCATCTTCCAGACAGGCACATATTAAGACTCATAAATAACAAACATACAGATGGATATAAGACACAGAGAGCATGAGTAGATAATTGAAATATGGGCCTGCTCTTTGTTAGATAACACCAAGGATATTCCTTTAAGTATTTTCTTAATGATATACCTATGCATTATTTGTGACTCAGGGTTTATTGTTAATACATTCAACCAGCCACATTTTGGTGTCTTATCTGAGAAACATGAGGAATATATAAGGAATCTTTAATCTTTTTGTTTTGATTAACAAATCAAGGTTTCTCTGTGCAACAGTCCTACAGTTCTAGTTGTCCCAGAATTCACTTTTATAGACAAAGCTGGCCTCAAACTCACAGAAATTTACCTTCCTCTACCTCTCGTGTGCTTGGATTAAAGGTGTGTGCCACCACCACCTGACTCTTATTTCTTTCTTTATAACATTGATAATCATTAAATCTGTACTTGTGGTTTTAGATTAAAAATAAAACTTGTATTTTGTGATAGAATAATGACATTAAGGCATAGTAACTGAAGGAAAGGGAAGCCTTTTGCAATGCTTTTCAGATAGGACTATAAGAATACCAGGTATCCTACTCATGTTTCTTTGAATGGATAGTTCCTTTGCTGCAAACAGCTGACCAAATAATCAAACTGCTCTATTGGGGAATATAACAATGAGCCACATATTCCACATTGAAAGATTCTAAAATCATTGTGGGTCAAAGCAGATTCAAGAATGGGTATTCACAAAACAATAAAATGCAACATTAAAAGGAATTTAAATGCATTTACCCATGTTGTCCAATGCTACAAAGAGGCATTTTTAAATTTTTTAAAAGAGGAAATGTTTGATAATTGACTTATTTGAAGAATCAGCATATTTATGCTTTGTGTCTGTATCATCTCACTTAATATAACATCCTGCAGTTTCATCCATGCTGTTGAGTTAGAAAAGCTGAATTAAGAAAGAAGAGCATAGAACAACAGCTAGCCACTGATACATGAGAGATACATTCAGGAATGTTGAACAAATGACAAAGAACTTAAGTTAAATGTACATTCAATTACTCTCTTTATTAATATTACTATACTTTAGGGTTTCACTTTTTAAATAACTGAGTATATAATTAAACTATAATTTTCATTGTAAAAAATTCAACATGTTCGAGATTATGTTAATTATCTTATTATTTGATTGTAGCGAATTAGGTCGTCATGATAAATAACCAGGACAGTTCAAGGATAACAATTATATTTTAATGGTTATAAGGGGAAACTCAAGCTACAAGAGTGGGAGGTCCCATGTCCTATATGTCCAGCTGGAGTTGCGCAGAGAAAGCATGCACCTGAGTCTTCCCAGTCTTTCTTCCTGGGCTCCAGGCAGCCACGCCTTAATTAGATGTGATTGGTTGACAGAATTTCCCCATCATCCCCCCTTTTGTCTAAACAAGATCGATCCAAACCCAATATAACTATATACAATAGGAACAGATACCAAATATAAAAATACAAACAATAAACAATATTAAGCAAGTAATATATAACAAAAGTTTTATTAAACATTCTATTTCTAAATATTGCATTGAAAATAAGCTTGGCTAAATCATGAGGAAAGTAACTACAATTATCTAATCTTCAACTCCATCGAAGATCTGAGAAGGGAAATAATATTACTTGAGTAAACAGGAAGTACAATCAAGCAACTTCCAAAATGTGCAACAAATGACAGAGACAACTGACTACCTAGGCAATCACCCAATGTCTCATTTGCAATGTTGAAGCAACCAACTTTGGCTAAGGCCTAATGTAATGACATACAATTTTCAAGGGCAAGAAATTTTTCAAAACTATCTTACTCTGTCTTGGCAGGATTTGACAGTCTTGTTTTATCCATTTATGGATACTCTGTATCTCTGTCAGTGTTTGAGGTATGGGCATTTCTTTGCCCAAAGGCCAGTTCTGCCAAGAAGAAAAGCTCCAGGTGGAGTGTCTTTGGTGCTCAACATTGTCTTGGGAATAGATCGGTGTTGCCACGAGTGTTTGTGTCTCAGTACCACAGAACTCTAAATTAGATTAAATGCCATTTTCTACAGCTCTTTGAAGAGGTTGAAGATTATCTATCTACACTGAATATAATCTCTATGTATCTAATGAACCTGAGTAGTCTAATTAAAAAATGACAAACATAGTTGACTATTGATCTATAATTCTCAATACCTATCTAACTTAAAGACCAAGACAATAAACAACCTTTCAATGAATGAGGACAATGACCTTCAAACGTAAACATGTGTAAATATCTTGATCAGAGGTAGAAATGTACACTGCATATGGTTGATATATATATCTATCAATACATAAAAATGTTTTAAACAGAGGTAGAAGCATACATGCATACAATATTCAATATAATTTAACTTTGTCACATGGCTAGCTTAACTCCCAAAATAATTATACAGAAACTGTACTCATTTAAGACACTGCCTGGCCCATTATATCTAGTCTCTTCTTGGCTAACTCTGACATATTGCTTTAACCCATATCTAGTAATCTGAGTATCACCACGGGGTCATGGCTTACCAGGAAGATTCTAACTTACATCCATCTCAGGCCAGAGATTCATTGTGTCTGCCACACTTCCCTTCATCCCAGCATTCTGTTGTCTACTCTGCCCACCTAAGGGCTGCCCTATTAAAAGACCAAGGCAGTCTCTTTATTAATCAATGAAAGCAACCCAAATACAAAAGGACCTCCTACACATTTACCAATAAAAGTGATTAATAATTTTAATATGGTTTTATAGTCTAGTAACTTCATTCAGTACTTTTCTCAATTTTCTGAGTGTGTCTCAGGACTAGAGGTGAATTTAACAGTTGATACTAAGCTAGTGGATTCTGAAGCAGTAAATTTGAAAGTATAGAACACTTATATATATTATGTAAAGAAAAAAGAATAACCATAATGGTGACTTGTTTGAAGAAAATATATATATTGGTGGGATGATGATGAAATGTGTGAATTAGAAGCAATAATGAAGTCCAAAAACCTAAATTATTTTATGACCCTACAATACATGTGGATGCTAACTTTGACTTTTTATGCTTTTCAAAGTGAATTGTAGACGGTCTTTTTTGAAAAGATTACAATTCTCTTAATTTTGCTCAGATTTTTGCATCTGTCTTAGTTTGGTTTTTGTTACTGTTAAGAGAGCATGACCTCAGCATGCAACTCTTAAAAGGGAAGCATTTAATTGGGCTAGCCTGCTTACAGTTCAGTGGTTCAGTTGATTATCATCATGGTGGAAAACATGGCAGTAGGCAGGCAAGCCATGGTGCTAAAGCTGAAAGTATTACATCTTGCATGTTAACAGGAAGTCGACTGACAGTCACACTGAGCCAAAGATATCTCTACACCTAGCCCCCTGCAAAAATGAGACACTTCCTCCAGCAAGGTCACTCTTCCTAATTAGTGTCATTCCCTTAGGAAGCTATTTTCTTTGAAACTACCATAGCCCTGTGCTATGTACTCAAATAGGTGGTTATTTAGAGAATAGGGTCTCACAAGTCTGACTTGGTAATCCTAACACCTGCACAAATCATTACAAATCTATCCTTAAAAAGCAAAAAGTAAAATAAATCTACTGCTCATGGTCTGAAGTTGAGACAATCTGAACAAAAGACAATCTGAAAAAAAATCCATAAAATCTGTACAGATCAAAATAAATGATGGGTCAAATTAATAAATGAGAAACAAAAATATCTCCTTTGCCAAAGATCCAGTCCCCAAATTAAAGCATGTTCTGCTCTCTAGCAAGCAGAATAGAAGTTCCAATACTTTAAGAATAGGCTTCACAAACACTTTCCTTCCAAAAATATTATTAGGACAGCAACAGTGTAGTGCATAACAAATAAAAACACTTAAGTAGAGTTACCATGGCCAACACCTACATCCATGCATCCTGAGAGAGAGAGAGAGTGTGTGATACAGTGAGACACAGGTGATGATAGAGAAACTCTCCCTTACATGAGCTTCCTTAGGTCTGACAGCTAGTAACTAAAGGGCTTTACTTGAATTGTCTCATAGGGAAGAAGCATTCTTCCTCAAACTAGCTTGGGGCACAGTCAGTGCATAGCAATCCGTGAAAGAAAAAAAAATGGTAGTGTCTCACCCTTGGCCTTAACCAGAGGCCATCCACAGGCTTTCTACCTAGCAGAAAGAAGGCAGAAAATCATTTGTATTGAGCTCTGAATTGATCCTTTTCTGGTTTCAGGTCTTCTCTTTTTTTTGACTAGGTCCATAAAAGATTTAAGCTCCTTAGCATGAAGTTGATTCACAAGCTACTCCTGACCTACCCATCACTGGAACTGCACACTGATCCATGATGAGAAAGAAACATAGAGATTTTGAGGCCTTTTCTTTCCATCCCCTCACTTATACTAGAGTAACAACTGATTGATGTTGTAACTGTTTCTTTCACTCACACCACTTGTTTTAATCTATTTCTTTGGCATCTGGCATCTTGGCTGTCACTCAACTGAACACTTGATATCCTTTTGTGTTCTCTGTGTTAAAAACCCAATTCTCCAGTCTCTAAATTGAACAAAATCCAGCAGATTAACTTTATAAGATATCTGACCAATGCTTTGTAGTTCCTTAGAACTACAAAGAAGATGGAGAACAAGAAGAATCAAATCAAATGTCCCAAACAGGAAAAGTCTTTAAAGATGAGACTTTTAAAGAGCATGTACTACAGGATGAAAACCATGAAAACAAGAATAAGGAATAGCTAAGGGAGTCTGATTAAACTATAGCTTGGGGCTAATAAATGATGTTTCAGTGTTGGTTCATTAATTGCAACAAATATATTACATTAAAGAAAGATGTTAACAAAAATGGAGAAAATACAGTGAGTTGGCAAGTCTCTATACCATCTGTTCTATTTTCCTATAAATCCAAAATTGGTTCAAAAATGAAGTCTATGAAAAGTAAAAACAGGTAAGTAAATTCCTTTATTCATAAAACTTATCAGAGCAATTTTTAATATGATTAACCTAAGTAACAAAATTTGGTATTTCAAGTTCTCATTGTTTTAGATTTAAAGTTCTCTTAGTTTGATGACTTTTTTGTATTAAGCATGCATTAATTTTAACTATTATAAAATATATATTATGGACAGCTTCAGAAAAAGATGTTATTTAGATTCTAACTCTGGTGTTTCCAAGTCTTAATGGCATAGCACAGGCTCTGTGGGTCAGAACAACCATTGTGCTACTTTACCTTAAGATTTGAAATCAATGTACAGAAGTTAAAGGGAGTAAGTTAGTGGTGACCTCTTTATCAACAATCCCAGAGAGATGTCAAGTTGCAGGGCAACTACTGCTCATGTCCTAAACAACCTTTCAATATCACTCTCTTGGGAAACAAAGTCTCAATATACAAATCTAAAATAACACAGCTACATTCAAAATAAAGCATAGTATTTTAAAGATCATTGTCTGTAAGATAATTATATGTATTTAAAAATATTGTAAACTATCTTTTATAGGATGTAGGTTTTATTTTTTACTCTGAATTGCTTGGTTTTATCTCTAAGAAAATGTTTCTTCAGATCAAGATTACAAAGAAAGATATTTTTGTTGGGACACTGTTTTGTAAATGTAGTTTTTTTCTCTGCTTAATTTTCCTAGGAAAACAAAAATAACATTTTCTACAATCAGTCTAATACTTCATTAACACTGAATAATAACAATGAACACAAGCAATAAATGAAACAAGTAGGTGGATGATTAGCTAAGTAGGTATGTGACATATAAGCTGAAGGGTTGATGTTATTCTGTGCACTATAATGAGTACTTGCAAAGAGCTATAGATTGGATACTGATTATTTATTCATTTTGTTTCTACATTCACACTGTAGTTTCCACTCCCTCCTCTCTTCTCAGTCCCTTCCCCTCTCTCCCCTCATACTATGGACTTCACCTCCTCATTTTCACTTCAGAAAAGAGCAAGGTTCCTATGGATATAAACCAGCCATGGTGTATCAAGTTGCAGTGAGACCAGACACCTCCTCTGCTATTAATGCTAGACAAGGCAACCAGGTAGGAGGAATGCATTCCAAAGGCAGGTAACAGAGTCAGAGATAGTCCTTGCTCTCACTGTTATGAGTCCCACAAAAAGATGCACAATTGTAACATATATGCACAGGGCCTAGGTCAGTTCTATGCAGGCACCTGGCTGTCAGTTCAGTTAGAGGTGATGTGAGATTCCCCACTGTATGCTGTGAATACCATTGGTTAATAAAGAAACTCCTTTGAGCCTGTAGCAGGACAGGGCAGAAAGAGATAGGAGGGGAAAACTAAACAGAATTCTGGGATAGGGAAGACAGAGTCAGGAGAAGCCATGTAGCCCCCCTAGAGACAGATGCTGGAACTTTAGCCGGTAAGCCACAGCCATGTGGCAATAAACAGATTAACAGAAATGGGTTAAATTAATATGTAAGATTTAGCCAATAAGAAGCTTGAGGTAATGGGCCAAGCAGTGATTTAATTAATACAGTTTCTGTGTTATTATTTTGGGGCTAAGCAGCTGGGAGTTAACAAGCGACCCACTTTTTTGCTCACAGAATGTTCCTTAAGAAAAAAAATGACTCATTCATACCTGTCTTAGACTTCATATTGGGCTGACAGAAAAGCTCATATGCTAATAATGATGAAAAGAGCAGGAAACTTGAAGTTCTTTTCTTTTATTTGAACTCAATATGATATGGACATGGGGAATTGACATGCTTTTTTAAGGAATTTGTATTGGAAATCCTCCTTTGTAAATGGAAACATTTAAGTCTAATGTGCCTGTCAAGAAACTAGACTTTATATCTCCTATTTGAATATGTCAGTTCCTTTCTCGAAATTCAAGTCAATAACTACTTATGTGAATAACTCTGAGGATCTTGTGATAAAACAAACTGCACATCAGTAAATTTTGGAATAAGATAGTGCTGAAAACATACTTTGAATTTGAAATGAAATTTGAGTGATAATAAGGATGGCTTAACTCAAACACTCAAAATGTCAAAAGTATGCTCTAGCTAACAACAAACAGAAGATGAGAGTTCTTCATGGCTTCAGATTATTATTCTGTACTCTAGGGTTTAATCAGTAAACTAAACACCCATATTTGAAGATGTCTTAAGTAAAATTTTATTACCTACAGAGATTTTTGATAAATGTAATTGGATCAAAAGCACTCACTTTATTTTCAAGTCTTGTAAAAATAATTCAGTGATTAATATATACTAAGCATAATATTTATTTGTAAAATTGAGAAGAAAATGCATATCTTTAACCTTTCTTTAATATAAATAAATGACCAAACCTATGAAATTTATAGGAAGATTAAAGGAATATATATAGTTAGTGTATAATGCAGTGTGCTATAAAATATTTTGAAAGAAATAATGTGAGGTTAAAATAAATAGTAGGATCAACATAAGGTGAAGGCATATAATATGTGGAGTCCATCATAGCAATTGATCAAGTTCAGGGTCTATGATTGTGAGCTAGATAATCAAAAAGTATTGATGAGACCCAGTCTCAATAGGAACAAAAGTCCTTTGCCTTTGAAATTAATTAGTACCAAAATGAAATTTGCCTTTTGGCAAAGTTTTCATTATTTTAAAACCTTGTTTCAATACTAATATTGATCTTATATTTTCTTCTAGAATTGCTCTCATTGACTCTTGCCAATAAATATGAGGCACAATGGGCATTTCTTACTTTCATTAATCATCAGTGAAATACATGATAACAAATTAACTCAAACACCTGTATTTCTTTCAAATATTCGCTTTCTGAAAAGAGTTTTGTATTTCTATATTTTCTAAAGTATTCCAAAAGCCAAAAGAGCCAACTAACCTTGACCTACACATTACACAATATGTGCTTTTACTAGGTTATATTTTCAATAGATATTAACCTAAGTGTAATTATTTTACTTTAGAAGTATATAGTAAAAGTATAAAGTAGATGAAAATAATTTAATATTGTAGTTATTTTATTTTTTTTTTCGAGACAGGGTTTCTCTGTGGCTTTGGAGCCTGTCCTGGAACTAGCTCTTGTAGACCAGGCTGGTCTCGAACTCACAGAGATCCGCCTGCCTCTGCCTCCCGAGTGCTGGGATTAAAGGCGTGCGCCACCACCGCCCGGCAAAAAATAATTTAATATTGTCAAATGACACAAGTACTATAATTATGATCCTATTACCCTGTGGAACTGTTTTCCAAGAATATACTCTGTTACATGGTATAACATGGAATTAAATGGTGGCATCTTTTCCTCGTTTCAAGACTGTTTTGTTTCTGGCCTTCTCTCTTTTCTTAGCATTGTGCAATTTCTCAGGGTTCAGCAACCTCTATACCTTTTAACCTTTTCTAACCTCTTTAAAAAAAGAGGTTATGAACTGGCTCAGGTGTTTTTCTGAATTCTTTGTGTTGAGTTACATTTTCTACTCTGCTCTATGGTTTGCTTTTTTCTGCTGTCTTGTTCTGCTAAGGCCGCTCAGTGAATTCCCTTTATATCCATTCTAACTTCCTGTAATGGTGCCTAATCCCCTAATACCACTCTGTTCCTTCACTGAACTCCAGCCGAGCTCTCTCTTGTGAAGATGCACTAGCTCTCTTTATGCTATATTTGAAATCTTCACTGAGAGACAGGCCCTGATGTTTGGTTTTCTGCTGGAAGCCTACTAATACTTGTAAGTGTTCAATGTTTCAACCTTGAAGTGTGAATCTTAGAGGAAAATGAGAGCAATGTATAAAAACAATGTCTGGAATAAAAACAAATCTGAAGTCATATAAAATATGAAATACTAAAAGCTGTTGTTTTTGGTTATTGTTTTCCATCAGGATATAATGAGGCAAAAAAATTAAAACTAATTTCATTTGATATTACTGTTGTTCAGAGTAAGCATATTGTGTACAGTTAACAATGAGTAAAGAAATGAGAACATAAAAATACATGTATTTATACATAGACACAGTATAAAAGGAAGTGTATATTGAATTTTCATAAATCATACTCGAAAATCAGAATTATACAGTTAAAAGTTAACTCATCACTTAAAGGTAGTAAAACATGGTTTAGAAATTGTCAGTATACTTCATGGTTCAGACTGTAGTTATTTATACTAATATAACAATGGTATCTTGATGCTATACAATCCTATGAGGCTATATCATACATATGTCCATCCTTGATGCTATACAATCCTATGAGGCTATATCATACATATGTCCATCCTAAAAAAAATTCATGAAGAAAAGAATGTCTATGGTTTTATCTTAACGTCAAATTCTAGACATGTATTTTGCACGTACTGATTAGCTTTTTAATTCAAAATTTTAATTTTTTACATTTTTATATTAATGGTCGTGATATTTAACAACATATTTAATATGGTAATTCTGTGTTTTATAATGCAACAATACACCAAGAAATATTTAATTTTTCCAAAGTTCTTCAACAATATAGTTATTAATACAGCAGATTGCTTATTGTTAACCTTCATTTGTTAAGATTTCACTATTTTTTTTCTACTTCAATGTGAATAACATTGTTTTACAAAAAATTCTAGAATCCACTAGTTTTACCCGGTGTGTGTGTGTGTCTGTGTGTGTGTGTGTGTGTGTGTGTGTGAGAGAGAGAGAGAGAGAGAGAGAGAGAGAGAGAGAGAGAGAGAGAGAGAGAAAGAGCATATATGTTTGCACATATACATCTTTTGGTTTTGGTACATGTGTGTGCCTGTACATGTAGAGGTCAGATTACTTTGATCAGTCTCATTTTTATAGTAATCTTCTACCTTTTGTTTGTGAAAGAATGACTCATTTTTGGAATTTCTTTAGGTACTCTAGACCTATTAACTTATGATATAGGAACATAAATTTTAATTTCTATTACCATCTTAATTGCCAATTTAACATAGCACAAATTCTTCATTTTGATGTTTTCTATCATATTATTTTGGAGATACATTTCATGTGGTTAGAGTTTTTGCAGTTATTTATTAAAAGTCTCCAATTGCTAAAATTTAACAATTGTTAAAATATATGTATAATGGAATAATAATTATTCATATAAAATTATAAATACAAGGGATTTCCATTACTCCATCCATGTAATGAATTTGATCACATTACTCTGCGTTCCTTCTTTATCCCCTACCAACTCTCACTGCTCCTTCTCCTCTGCTGTAATAGCCTCCTTCTGTTTTGTTTTTTTTCATTTGTTTGTTTTTTAGGTTTGTTTGTTTTTAGATTTTCTATTATTCCAATTATTGCATATTTTTCTTTTTCTCATTCCATTAATACTCAAATTTGTTGTTCATATTCTGGGGACCATGGTAAGAAGCAAAAGTCAAAAATGAAACAGACGATGCCTACCAGAAAGCCAGATAGGTTGCCCATAGACGTTCTGTCCTCTCTGTTCCCCCAGACCCAATACCTCAGTCTTGTCGTTAGTGCTACAATAAAATAGCAGCGGAAGCCTCCCTTGCCCCCACCCACATCTCCTATGGATCTCATAGACCACCCCTTACTAAAAACATGTTCTCCTCACTTGTTGCTGCATCAAAGGATCCAACACCAGCAGGCATTACCTGTGAACACATGAACATTCTAGCTGAGTAGGTCAGAAAAAACAAGTAAAACACACCCATCACAATCTCTGAAACTCCAGAGAGGAAACAGAAACCAAGTAACAAAATACCCATCCAACAAAGACAAACCAGGAAACCAAGACAGATTTATAAGGCAGATGCGTAGGTACCAGCATGAGAAGAAAATGAATCCCAGCCAGGACAATATGTATCAACTAGAGTCAAACTATCCTATCATATCATACCTTGAATACTTCAACATAGCTAAAGCAAGAGAGACCTTAAAACCAACTATATGAAGATGGTAGAGGTTGTTAAAGAGGAAATTAATAAATCCCTTAAAGAAATCAAGGGACTAAACAGTTAAAGAAAACAAATAAAACTGTTCAACAACTGAAAATAGAAGCAATAAAGAAAAGAAACAGGGAATTCTGGAAATGAAAAAAGTTTATGAATTTGTTCAGGAACTACAAAGGCAACTTTGCTGTAGGAAATCTTACGGCCAATAGCCCTTAAGTTACATGCCCACTGGGGCGTGGCCTCTTACACTATTTATGCCAGTGTAAAGCATGTGTCTGACCTCTTTTTTGGCTGTTGGATTTGGTTGCTGTTTTCCATTTCAGCAGAGAATATTGATTTGTGAGTCTACCCTTAAATAAATAACCATCTAATATATTTTAATTTTGAGCTAGTGTGGGATTTCTTTTAAGCACCCTTTTTTATCTGGTGCCCACATGGCCAACTAGAGTAGTGTGAGCTTACTCATACTAATAGTAATATAGTAATAGAGTGAATACCAGTGAGCTATTATTTATAGGCAATATTAATTGGCATATATTCTTGTATATTGATACAACTTAAATTACATTGAATATGTTCCTATTTTTGTTCACCATATTTGTATACCTAGGCAAAGTTATTTTGTCATGTTGTATGCATGCATGCTTCTGCCTCGGCTTAAAATATTTTTGTAAATTGATACAATTTTAGGAGATATTTATCATATTGCAGTGTTCATTTCTACCTCTGATCAAGACACTTATACATTTTTACATTTTGAGGTCATTGTCTTCATTTGTTGCACAGCTGTTTATTGTATAATATTCTAATATGAAATCTTAGTCTTTAAGCTATATCAATATTAAGAATTATAGATCAATAGTCATCTATGTTTGTCATTCTTACAGTTAGACTAATCAGGTCCTTTAGATATCATAGAGATTATATTCTGCATAGATAGGTAATCTTCACCCACTTCAAAGAGCTGTAGAAAATGGCATTTAAATAACTTAGGGTTCTGTTGAAGTGAGACACGATTGCACTTGGTACCACCGATCTATTCCTGAGAGAATGTTGAGCACTGAAGACACTCCACTTGGAGCTCTCTTTCTTCTTGGCAAAACTGGCCTTTGGGCAAGGAACTTCACATGCCTCAACCACTGAAAAGGCATATGGTACCCAGAAATACATAAGCAAGACACAAGGAAAAAGACTGTGAAATCTTGCCAAGACAGGATAAGATGGTTTTGAAAAATTCCATGCCTCTGAAAATGGTCTGTCAGGGACTCAAGGCCTTAGCCAAAGTTGGTTCCTTCAATGTTGCAAATGAGACTTTGAGTGATTCCCCAGGTATCCAGTTGTCTCTGTCATTGTTGCACATTTTGGAAGTTTCTTGATTACCCCTTTTGCTTGCTCAAGTAATATTATTTCCCTTCTTGTATCGTTGATGGGGTTGAAGACTAGATAGTTGAAGTTACTTTCCTCTCATGACTTGGCAAAGTTATTTATTATACAAGACTTAAACTCATTAGGATAGTATAATTATTAAATATATTTGTTCGTGTTGTATATAATTTTGTATTAGGCTTAGAACTCTCTTATTTAAACAAAAAGGGAGGTGGTGTAGGAAATCCTACAGCCAGTAGCCCTTAAGTTACCCTCCCACTGGGGCATGGACTTTTATACTATTTACGCTGATGTACAGCGTGTGTTTGGCCTTTTTCTGGCTGCGGGATTCAGTTGCTGTTCTCTGTTCCAGCAGAGGATATTGATTTGTGAGTCTATCGCTAAATAAATAACCATCTATTAGTCTCAATTCTGAGCTAGTGTGGGATTTCTTTTAAGTGTCCTTCTTCACAAGTTTCAACAACAGAATGCAAGAGATGGAAGAGAGAATATCAGGCATTGAATATATGACAGAAGAAATGGATATTTCAAAGAACATGTAAAACCTAAAAAAAAAATCATAACACAAACATTCAGGAAATACAATGTCCTATGAAAAATCCAAAACCTAAGAATAATAAGAAAAGAAGAAGAAGAATTCCAGCTGAAAGATCCAGAAAATATTTACATAAAATATCAAAAATCATAAAAGAAAAATGTCCCAACCTTCTAAAGGGGATGCCTATAAAGGTATAAGTAGCATACAAAACATAAAATAGATTGGACCAGAACAGAAAGTTCCCTTGCCACATAGTCACAACACTAAACAAAAAAAGAACAAAACAGAATATTAAAAATTTCAAAGGAAAAAGAGCAAATATCTTATAAAAGCAGACTTATGGAGACTCTAAAAGTCAGAAGAGCCTATAGAGGTGTTAAGAGCAATAGATGCAGCTCAGATTGTTGTGCCCAAAAAAACTTTTAATCAACAAATTGGAGAAAATAAAAAGTTTCATGATAAAATCAAGTTTAAGTGATATCTATGCAAAAATTAAGCCCCACCGAAGGTGCTAAATGTACTACTCCAACCTAAGGAGGTTAAATACACCCATGAAACACAGGAAATAAATAATCTCACACCTACAAAATGAAAAGAAGGAAAACACACACACACACACACACACACACACACACACACGTGCGTGCACTCATAAATGTATGCCACCACACCATCACCTCTACTCACAGAAACAAAAACAAAATAACCAGAATCAACAGTCATTGGCCATTGACAACTTTAATTCCCTAATTAAAAGACAAAGACTAGCAAAATGGATGTGGAAATAGGATCTATCTTCTTGTTCCATCCAAGAAACAAACCTAAGCCTAAAGGACAGGCATTATGGAAAGGGAAAAGGCTGTCAAAGATAGTCCAAGCAATGACTAAGAAGTAAGCTGGGATAGCCAGTTAATACCTAACAACATAGACTTCAAACCAAAATTAATCAAAAGAAATAGTGAAGGATACTAAATACTCATCATATGAAAAATCCACCAGAATGATGTATCGATTCTTAACTTCTAAGGCCCAAACTCCTGGGTACCCAAATTTGTAAAAGTAACACTAGTATTGCTTAAATCACATATTGACTCTCAACCCTCATAGTGAGAGGCTTAGTTATTTCATTCTCAACAATGGATAGGTCATGCAATAGAAACTAAACAGAGGAATGCTAGAACTAACAGATGATTATAGATTATTTCACCCAAACACATGCAAAAATCTTCTAAGCACTTCATGAAACCTTCCCCAATATTGACCACACACCCAAATGCAAAGTAAGTCTTAACATATTTTAAAAAATGAAATAAATCAACAGTCAAAAAATTTAAAAAAATAAAAAAACAACAACAACAACAACAAAAAATAACGAAATAAAATCCATTCATACTTGCAGACCACATTTGATACAATCTGGATACCAACAACAGCAGAAAAAACAAAAACCTTACTAACTCATAGAAACTAAACAACTCTACACTGAATGAAAAATGGGTCAGAACAGAAATAAAGGAAGAACTTAAAAGCTTTCTGGATTTTATTGAAAATGAATACAGAGCACAGCTAAAATTATGGAATGCAATGAATGTGTGCTAAGAGAAAACTTCATAGTACTGAGTTATATATAAATTAGAAAGATTTCATACTAGCAATTTAACAGCACACCTGAGAGTCTAGAACAAAGAAGCAAGCACACCCAAGAAGAGTACCCAGCAGAAATAATCAAACTGTGGGCTAAACTGAACAAAATAGAATCAAAGGTAAAATACCAAAAATATATATATATAGTGAGAAAAAGAATTGGTTCTTTGAGAAAATCAACAAAAATAGACAAACATTTATCCAGACTAGCTAAAATGTTTAGGGATTATATCTAAATTAATAAACAATTTAAATAGACATACAACCCTCAGTGAAATAGAAGTCACCAATAAAAGTCTCCCAACAACAAAAAGTTCAGGGCAAGATTGGTTTAGTAGAGAATTCTTTGACTTTCAAAGAAGAGTTAATACTAATACTCCTCAAATTATTCTACAAACCAGAAACACAAGGGAATATTGTATAATTCACTTTATAAAGCTAGAGTTACCCAGATATCAAAATCACATAAAGAGTGAACAAAGAAATATAATTACAGACCAATTTCCATTGTGAACAAATACTAAAATACTTTTAAACCAAATCCAAGAACACATTTAAAAGATCATCTACCATGATTAAGTAGGCTTCATCCCAGAGATTCAGGGATGGACATGAAAATTACTAAATATAATCCAACATATAGACAAACTGGAAGAAAAGAAAACATTTGATCATCTCATTAGATTCAGAAAAGGCCTTTGACAAAATCCAACACCTCTTCAGTATAAAAGTCCTAGACATATTAGGGATACAAAAGACATACTGAATAAAATAAAGGCAATTTACAACAATCTTATATCCAATATCATATTAAATGGACAGAAACTCAAGGCAATTCTACTAAAATCATGGAGGTGAAAAGTAGTACACTACCTCCCTCTATATTCAGTATAGACCCTAAAATTTTATCTAGCACAGTAAGACAACTGAAGTGGATCAATAGACACAGTTTGTAAAGTAAAAAAAAAATCAATGTACTATTATTTAAAGATGATAAAATAATATACATTAGTGACCCAAAAATTCCACCAGGGTACTACTACATCCCAAAAACAGTTTCAGCAAAGAAGCTGGATAAAAAAATTAACTGAAAAAACAAAATCAGTAGCCTTCATATACAAATGACTAACAAACTGAGACAGAAATTAGGGAAACAACTTCCATATAGCCTCAAATAATATATAATATCTTAGGGATAACTCTACCCAAGCAAATGAAAGACTTGTTTTACAAAAGTTTCAAATCTTTGAGGAAAGAAGTTGAAGATGATCTCAAAAGATGGAAAGATTCCCATACAACAATTATATTTTTATTTATTATAAGGGGAAAACGTATGAAACAGGAACGAGAAATCCAAGCACAACAATGTCCCACAGGAAAGGTGCAGAGAGAGAGCACCTGGGCAGTGCACAGGTTTTTCCTCGGGTCTCAGAAAACTATGCCTTACCTGGGCTCCACCTCTTAAAGATAATTGGCTAACAAAGCTTTCCCCATCCCTCATGCTCATGAATCTGCAGGATTACCATAGGAAAAAATGCCGTCCTGTCAAAAACAATTTAATGCAATCTCTATCAAAATTAGAGCACAGTTCCTTACAGGCCTTGAAAGGACAATTCTTAATTTCATATGGAAAAACAAAACAAAAGCCCAAGATATCTAAAACAGTGCTGAACAATAAAAGGAATGCTACAGGAATCATCATCCTTGATTTCAAGTTGTACTCCAGAGCTTTAGTAATAAAAACCACATGGCATTGGCATATAAACAGACTCTGATCAATGGAATCACACTGAAGTCCCAGACATAAATCCAAATGCATATGGACAGCTGATTTTGATAAAGAAGCCAGAAATATACAGTGGAAAAAGACAGCTTCTTCAACAAATGTTGCTGTCCAAGCTGGATGCTGGCATGTAGAAGAATTAAAACAGATCCATGTTTACCACCCCAAACAAAGCTCAAGTCCAAGTGGAACAAAGCTGCAATATGAAACCAGGAAAACTAAACCTGAAAGCAGAGAAAATGGGGAATAACCTTGAACACAGAAGAAAACTTCCTGAACAGAACATCTATAGCACAGACACAAAGATTAACAATTAATAAATTAAAACAAAATAACAAAATATTTCTCTTCTCACAGCTTAGGGAATCCCACAGAAGAGGAAGCTGAAAGATTTTAAGAGTCAGAAGGGATAGAGGACAGCATGAGAACACCCTGGTCTGAACCAACTAAGGAAGATGCATATCAGCTTACTGAGACTGAAGCAGCAAGCACAGGATCTACCTACATGGGGTATACACCATGTCTTCTGTGTCTATACTGTAGCTACTACCTTAGAAATTTTTGGAACTCCTGATTGTGAGAGTCTGTGATGCTTTTGTCTGTTCATGATACTCTTTTCCTTCTGTTGAGTTGCCATGTCTAACTTTAATATAAAGTTTTTGTTTCAACTTCTTATATTTTATTTTGAGGGAGGGGTTACTATAACCAAGATATACTACATTAGAAAAAAAATCTATTTTCAAATGAAGAAATATTATTTAAAAAGGTTTTTCTTTTCCAATTTCTATCCGCATGTACTTCATTTTGTAAGTAACACTGAATTTCAGCTAGGCTCTTTATAACCCAAAGAAGTAAACAGAAATATGTAACTACTGAGTAAATACAATGAAATGATTTAATAACTAAAAATAAATAAGGCAAAAATGATGACAAATCTGTCCTGAACATTTAGGTATTTCCTTTGTAATAGAAATTTCAAGAACCTATTATAAATGGCCATAATTCATTTTCCAGAATGAAATAGAGCTGTACTTAAGCCTTGTTTCAGCTAAACAGCAGTGACGCAGAGCATAAGGAAAGACTTAGCAGATTTCTGTTGTTCTTTTCATATACATATTCCAACAAATACTCCAGCATATCCTGTTCAGTGTTAGAAAGCACAGTCACTAGACAGAGTGAGCTCTGCAAGCTAGAACATGTTATCTGCTGCATATTAAACTGACAGGAGAAGATTTATGAGTAAAACCACCCAAAACTAGCCAAGGAAAAACTTAGTTAAGCCTAGACAATACTGGTGATGCACTATAAATGAATAAGGGTTTACCTATATTATTAAATTTTAGATTTAAATTTGCAGCATTTAATGATATGTATGCATTATGAGAAGCAAAGAAATTTTATCACTGTGCAAACTTCAAAGACTATACTTGCATAAACCTGACATGAATTGATCAATGATACAGGAAAATATGAGATGTATGATTCTTCTGTCATTAAAGTATGTTATTTTGACTTATAGTACATTTTAAGTTATGTTATAAAACAACATTTAAAAATACAAAAGTGTTAATCTGTGGATTAGTACTATAGGTGGTACTGCTATCATCATGTACTAAATATTAAAATATATACATAATTATATGTGTGTACTTTTATATATTTACAATTCAGAAATGCACTGAGGTATGATATTTCAATGTGCATGATGTCTACAGTCTGAAGTTAGCACAATACTTATGGCACATCAAATGACTGCGGTATGCTTTAAGGGTAAGTGATATGCTTTATTTATTCTTAATGCATGAACAGATTGTTTTTCTTGAAACAGGAGACACACTGTGTAGCTTTCTTTTTACCTCTGATGGGTCTTGAACTTACTATGAACAGCAGACTAGACTCAAACTTACAGAAATCCTCTTGCTAGCGTATTTACATTTCTCTAGCAATATTTTTTGCTCAATTTTTAAAATATATTACTAGAGGTATTACATACTTTATATTTGAGAAATTCAATGTTCATTTAAATTCCCTATAGAATAACATGCTTTCTCGTCTTATAATTACATCTTTGAGAACTTAATGCAATATAATTTCATCATTTTTTTACTCCAATTCTTTTCAAGTCCTTCCCATCTCCCAAATTCATGTTCTCTTATTTTTATTATTTAATAAACCATAGAAGCCAACTTTTGTTTTCTATATATTTATAACTTTGGTGTCACCTACTAGAGCATGAATGACCTAAAAAGAGCCAGATCCTTACAGAAAACAATACTGCTACAAAGACCATAAATAATCCACAGTTTCTCTGTTAGAAATAGGTACTCATACACCTCTTTGCTCTGTGCTAGAATGTTGCCTGGTTTAATGTTTTGTTGTGAGTTCATAAATGTAGCAGCTCTGTTCTATCCAGAAGACCAGTATTGCTTTGTTTCTTTCTTCTTAAGCATTCTTACAATCATTGTGGCCACTCTGCTGCAATAATCCTTGTACCATGGGTATGAAATGGGACAGACAGGTGTCTCAGTTGTGGCTGAAAATGCCTGCCACTTATTCCCTCCAATTTTATCAATCACAAGCTTCTGTATTAACTACCTAAGACTACGAGAGGTAATTTTTCCAATGAGATATAGACTTACAATAATCTACAGATAAAGATATGAATTTAGAGGGAAGTTTGATATTTATGCCTACTGGCAAAATACAACTGGAAGATTTATGTTGGTGACCTGTAAGTCCCCATTTATGGGTTTTAAGCCAGATTTGCAACACATTTTGTTTTATGAGAGGCAGACCTTAAATAAAATCAGAATATTATTAATGACCTCTATAACATTTTTGCCAGTATTGTACCCATGGATATTTCTTGATACATTGATCAGAGTGTTCACAGCTGGCTAAGACTACTGAAAACTGGAAACGGCCCATGGTGGGTATGGAGAAGTGAGACCTTAAGGTAGGAAGGTATTAGAACCCTGGCAATATGAATGCAGAATGGGAAATAGCTTCTGGGTTATATTTGGGGTCATGTGTCTTCTTTCATTTCAAAAACCCCTATCTTATTCAGACCCATTTAGGCCCTGGGCATGCTACTTCAGTCTTTGTGACTTCATGTGAGCTCTGATCTTCTGTATTTATAAAGTCTTGTATCTTGGTTGTCCCCCATGCCCTCTGGCTCTTATATTCTTTCAATATCCTTTTGAGCAGTGTTCCCTGAACCTTTGAGGGAGTGATTTGATGAAACACTCGGCTTTATCATTCTATCTTTGATAACTCACAGAACTATTCAAACAGAATTTCACTGTCTTGGACAATAAAAAATTTATTCTTAATTCCTCAAAATTTACATTTACCAGCAAACTGTGCTTCTGGCTGAAAACAAGGCATTTGAAAGATAAAGAATACTTTAGGTCAAGACCCTAAAGTTTGGATTAATAAATAACCTTAGAAAAAAGATATGAGAGAAAGTAATCTCTTTGTGAGGCGTTTGAGGCTGTGGTAAAAAGATAGCTGCTTACGGAAAGAACCAATAGGGCTTTAGCAGACACTTGTTTACCATGTTCTTGAACTTCTAAAATTCAAAGTTGTGAACATCCAGAGTGGATGGTCTTATTTTCTCCTTGGTCTTGAACTTCTAAAATTCAAAGTTGTGAATATCCAGAGTGGATCGTCTTATTTTCTCCTTGGTCTTGAACTTCTAAAATTCAAAGCTGTGGATAACTAAAGTGATTGGTCTTATTTTCAACTCATCTTGAACTTCTAAAATTAAGAAACATGAGAAACCAAAGTCTGTTGTTTAAAGTACTGAGTCAATGCTAGTTTTGTCAGAACAATTTGAACATAGATAAATTTGACATAGGTAATAAGTCTCTGTACAGATACTCTTGTTGACAAATTGCTCCTCCGTGTTTTTGCTTTGCTATGTGTTAAGACAGTGAGACTTACGCTCTGACAATAACAAACTGCACTAAGATTTTCTAATATTAATATTGTTCATGATTTATTTTTAAATGTATTGTCATTTGGGGTTACTCATTCTCATATAATCTGCATGGCCAGACAGTTTGTGATAGAATTCACTATTGTCATTATCGTTGCTTTTTTATATGTTGATTGTGTGCATCAGGTTTTATTTCAGTTCACAGTGATGTATCTGCTTCATTGAAATTATTTTGATTATTTTGTTTTTAATCATTGGATGGTTCAACTATTTCAAAATAACAATAGCTTCATGGAAGATTCCACTGCTCAGACTTTCAGAGCATTCAGTATCAATGGTGCTTGAAAAGCCAGTGTTCTATCAATTTTTCCTGTTAATAACCTGTTATAGGATTCTTCCTAAATATGAGAAAAGCAATGAACAGAGAAGCTGAAGAAATACATTAATTCACTTAACTATTTTGCTAAGGGCCAGTCCTGCATGTAACAGTGTATATTTTTCATTAGCTAGAATAATAAAAAATCAAATGCAATTAACTGAGCTAATATGAAGGGACAAGATAAATGGTATATCCTAATAGAATTCCAATGCTAACAACTTCAAGCCATAGCTGTCCTATTTGTGGACTAGAGCAAATATTGTTAAGCTAAAGAACCAACTAATAGATGATTAATGTTCCTTATTAAATTAGATGAAGGAAAATAACAATGTTTTGCTGTTAGCAAGTCAGTGGAAGAAAAAAAGAAACTTTGACAGGGATATTTTTCCCTCAAGTTTTATTTTATAAAGATGGTCAATATAATTACTTAGAGAAATGAAATTTGTCTATTATTGACTGTGCATGTTCCTTTAATTTTATATGGAAGTATAATTTATGGTTCAGAATTGCTTCTCTGAGTAAGTAGCAGGCATATGCATTTGCATGTATATACTGCACTTAATATTTTGTTCAAGATCTCACAAAAAAAGCTGCTGTAGATGGGAGATGGCTCATCAGGTAAAGGCACTAGCCGTGGGTGCTGATAACCTGAAATCTAGCCCCAAATTTGCATTGCTGAACGAGAGAACTGACAACTGCTGTTTGTTCATTAACTTTCACATGCAAGCCATGGTGCATGTGTATCAACAGACACACAAATAAATATGAGATAAATTTAATTTTGGAAGATCTTTCTAACTAACTGATTGAAGGAAGATTTATTGTATAGTATTATGGAAAGTCTTTTTTTCTTTAGATAATATTACCATTAACAATATTTTATATAATTTTCTTTATGAACATGATCATATGATGATGCAGAAAAATGAAACTTTCTCAAAACTGTACCTGAGAATCTAGAAAGGATAAAAAATATACTTCAAAAATAGGTTCTTTTCTTTCTATGTGGGTCCCTGGGATGGAACTCGTTTGGCAGAATTAGGATGAGTGATTTTTTTTAACCACCTACCTATACTGCAAGCCATGGAGAATCCATTTTGTGCAGAATTATGTGAGCAAGCAGGGAGTCAGAACAGTAATCAGAGTTCCCATAGAAAAGGGAAAATGTCCTGTAAGTGTTTGTAGAGAACAGACCTAATTCCTCACATGAAATGGAATGAAACATTGCCTAATATTGTTACTAAATGTCAGTGGGCTCTTCTTTTTCCTTTCTTCCTTTAATCCTAAAGATTATAACAAAATGGGTCATAAAGGGTCGATTTGTTCTATTGTTGTTTTAAAGATCATGACCCAAAAGAGACTTGAGATTTATTTGGCTTATGTATTCCAAGTCATGGTCTGTCTGTCATTGAGAGAATTCTGCAGGAACTGATGCAGAGTCCATGGAATAATGCTGCCTACTGGCTTCTCCCAAAAGTAAGTTGGCTTGCTCAGCTGACTTTTTTTTTATTTTATATAACTCAGGACTACTGCCCAGGTAGGGAATTTTCCACAGTGGGATGGACTCTCCCACATCAATCATTAATCAAGAAAATGGCCTACTGACTTGCCTAGAGGACAGTTTTATGGAGTTGTTTTTACAGTTAAAGTTTTCTTTTTTTTCTGTGACAGGAGCTTGTTGTGTCAAATTGACAAGAAAAAATATAAATAGTACACAAAGCGATAATGGATATATTTTTTTCTAGGATATGTCTAAAACTTTATAATGCATTCTGTGTTGCAAATGGTCTCTCACTCTCTTTCCCAATTTTACACTATCTATTTACACTTAAGTAGCCAAGT
This sequence comes from Ondatra zibethicus, assembly GCA_004026605.1. Lineage (NCBI taxonomy): Eukaryota > Metazoa > Chordata > Mammalia > Rodentia > Cricetidae > Ondatra > Ondatra zibethicus. The sequence goes on along the minus strand of PVIU01013553.1, from coordinate 18,726 downwards.
ACATGTATATGTATTGTATGTGTATGTTTACATATACATACATATCTATATTTTATTGATTATAAAATATCAACTGTCATGTATTATTTTATAGTTATTGTGATTTTATTTTAATGTATCAACAGAAATTCAATTGCTAAGAAAATAGAGTTGACTTTTATACAAACTCCTCCTCTTTATAGAAAAGCAGTTGTACTGATAAAATAGTCACTCTACATATATGGAAAAACACAGACAAACACACACACACACACACACACACACACCCCTTCCAAGTCCCCAAGTAAAGCAAAGTAATAAATATAAAAACATAATTAGAGCACATTGCCCACAAGGTATGGGAGTTATATGTGATTCATAGACTAATAGTAAAACTGTGTTCAAAACAGTCAAGAATATTTCTCATTTAACTAGTAGCAAAGGTATAACAACTATAAATTCTGAATTGTTGATATTTTAAAATGAAAAGTTTTAAATGTTGATAAGAAGATAATTGGATAAGATCATCTTAGAAAACATTTCTTTATTCTGAAAGGTTGAAGGCCAGTCTCACAATATATCATTATAACCGTGACCTATCCATGCACAGGAAGCTATGTAATACAGACTATTTGAAATGTACACATGGAATAAAATGCCCTTACAAGTAGCTTGTTCTTATTAAAAATATTGAAAATATATGTCTAGGCTCCCAGAAGTATAATGAACGAATTCTTGGTAAATATTCTATATAAATACAAATGGACAGATAGCTCTTTTCAGCTTCTAGTTTGGCAACCTCTGAAAATTCCTATATCTTTTTCAAATGTTACTATTAAATGTGATAACTGTTTTCATTTTATTAAAGTAAGTATTTTTGCCTTTTATCTTCACATTAAACTCCCATAGAATTTATGTAAGTGCATGACATCTTCTTATATTATTGATTTAAAAGGAAATAGAATATTCATTTCTCTTTGTGGTTTTGGTATTTTAATTTTTATTTTCAAAGTAAATTTTCAACAGTAAACTGAGATTTAACAAATTCATATCCAAATTGTGCTTATTCAACTAACTGGCAGGAGTACAGTGAAGGTTGGTTTTACGGTCAGTGTCAAATGCATTCTAAACTTGGAGTGGAGCAGAATGATATACAATATTTTCTGCCTACACATACTATCTTATCAACATATAAAGAACAAGCATCATTAATGTCTTGCAAATAACATCAGAAGCATCGAATTCTTGGAAAGTTCTGCTTCTTTCTGCTAAGGTGGGCCACATAGTGAAGCTTCTTGCACCAACTTGAAAACCTCAAAGGGGAGCATGAGAACCTACTCTCTACAGTTATTCTCTGACCACGACTGTTCAGTAGGAGCATGCTCACTGTCTCCTACCTACAAAGGCTCAAATAAAGGAAGGAAATACAAACAGTCTATTTCATTTCAATGCATTGTTAGTGAACTGAAATCAAATATCCAGTAAATCTGTCCAGTTTGATGCTTGATGCATTATTTTTTTTCACATCTACTGACTTTCTTGTTTTGTTGGATTACTCCCAGCTTTTTGAAAGTTATTAGTTAATATATTTCTGTTATACTTGGATGTCTTGTTTGTGATATAGATAAAAATAAATGTTTGATCTATTACTTTCTAAGACAGAATTTAAAGTCAGGCATATACATAAAATAACACACTTAAAACATGACCTTTTATGCGAAATGTATGCATATGCTTTCTAAGCTCTGTTCCTAGGTAGGATTGCATATTGGGTCTCACGCAACTGCACCCGGATTAGGTGATAAACTGTCATTATTGCAGAGGGGTCACTCACATCTGGTTGCCCTGTATAGCTTCCCACCAAATTATAAATATATGATACAATTATGACGGCATGAGGAAATTTCTACCTGTGCCTTTGCACAGACTATGCCTGGTTTTTGATAATAACATAAGATAAACAAAAGTATAAACCAGATAGGTGAGACGTCACTTCTGTTAAGTCAATACACAATCTTTAGTTCTGACAGAAAGTGCAAAACTACACTTTGCCATACTCCCACCACTTTACTTCTCTAAGAAAGTCATTCAAAAACAGCATTCGGAGTAGTCCCCTCTTTCCTCAGCAAACATACTTTGAGAGTGGATCTTGTATACTGGGACTTACCTTTACAGAGTAAAAATAATGAAAAAATAAATATGAATAAGAATAAATATAAATATAGAATATAAATATTTTTATTTTTTCATTATAATTAAAATATTTCTCCTTTCCCTTTCCTCCCACATATGTTTCCATATTCCCAATCACATCTCTTTTATATCCATGCCTCTTTTTACACTGTTTTTGCACACATATATGCATATTTACACAATGCATACATATACGCATAGATATATATGTATGTGTGTATATGTGCATATATACACATGTATATATTCCTAAGTATAACCTGTTCAGTCCCTATTATGTTAGATGCATTTATATTTCAGGATTGATTGCTTGGCACATCACAATTAGTTGGCATCCTCTTCCCTGAAGACTACCTCTCACTTTCTCAACTTTTCTCATGTGTGCATAATTCTTTGTCTAGGGTTGACACCTTCTAGTTTAAATTGTAACCTAAAATCTTAGAGCAAGTATAAAAGAGTTACAATTCTGTATTAATTAAGAAAATGCATGTGAGCGTGTATGTGTATTGCATAAGCATTGCTCAAGTATTTTTCTACTAAATTGAATATCATACTCATACAAAAGTTCTTATTGATTAAATATTTTCCATTATTTATATTCATATCTCTTTTGCTTATTTATTGAGAAAGTAGAAGGGCAACTATCAAAGATGGAATATTTTTCTTAAACTCAGAATGTTAATCTCAGGGGTTAAATGATAAAGGTCCTCGCACCTGTGCATTTCTTTTCACAGTAAAGATCTCTCCACTTCCTAAAGTGTGAGTGTCAAAGTTTCTTTAGAGAAGGCATTGCACTGATTCCTTATCCATCTTAGAGAAAGAGACCTTACTTGAAGTGCCAGTGATGTCCCAGACAACCATGTGAGTTATTCTGTAGGTCTCCTCGACTTTTCCATAGATGGCAGGAAGAGAGGCTATTTTCTTAGTGCTCTCTGACGAAATTGACTGTGTATCTGTCCCAAGACATGTTGACTATTAACTATCAGGATCTACTGCGGTCAGTTTCACTGTGAGAAAACCTGAGTAGAATAAATATTCATGGGCCAATGTCTTCTCTCACTAATTATCCTTAAAAATATTTGAAAATGCGCAGTAGCTCTCATTAAGATATATAAAAAATTCCAGTAATCTAAGAGTAAAATCACTCAATTAACCCTATTTTATAAGTAAAAACAGTGTGAATAGATACTAAAGAAAACAAAAACAGGCTGAAAAGATGAGTAATTATTAAATCAATTATTAGCATTGATTACTTTTCCAGATGACCCAGTTTCTATATACAGCACCCATGTGGTAGTTCACAACACCTTGGAATCCTAGTGTAAGGGTCTATTAATCTTTCTGGGCTCTGTGGGATCACACATGCACATGGTATATTTAGGAGAAAGATTAAATTCCATGATTGCTCAGTTAAAGCAATCTTTATTAAATACTGGCCAGGATAATGGACATTGGCCATTTCCATGCCCAGTACACCCAAAGCAGCACTGAGTTAGGTTAGTCAGGTACTCATAAAGACAAAACCCAAAGGCTGTGATTCTTCCCACTTTAGTCTTCTGGGGGCAAGAATACAACCTGATGCATTTTCTGCCTATGTACCTCCCACCTCTCTGTGATGAAGTACAACCTGCGAATTAAGGAAACCAAACTTGTTTAATGAAGTGAAAACATGTAATTAGTTATCTTATATAAACAACAGCCCTCAGTATTTCATGTAATTAAGGGTCTAGAGGCAAGTGTGATTTACAGGTAAACTTTAGCTTTTACATACAGGTGCAGGAACATACGTTCAAACAAAACACCTACACTCCCACACCTACATGATATGTGTGTGTGTGTGTGTATACATATAAATATATATGTAATGAAAAAATAAAAAGAAAGTGAAACAGTCACTATAAAAATTAATTGTTTTGTTGACACAGGTATTCTCTTTATAGCCTGGCTCAACTGGAACTTGTACTGTAGACCAAACTGTACTCAAACTCTGCCTGCCAAGAGTTGAGATTAAAGACATGTACCACATGGCATCTAAAAGTGTATTTGTCATTGTATTTTTAATCACTTACTTTTATTTTGTTCATGTTTTTGTTTGTTTTTCTCTCATATATTCTATCCCAAGCACAGTCTGTCCTCCATTCTTTCATCCAGGTCCTTAACCCATACCTTCCCTCTCCCCAAGATCCACTTTTCCTCCATTTTTCTTCAGAAAGTAGCAGGCCTCCCAGGGATATCAACCAACATGCCATAACAAGTTCAAACAAGACTAAACCTATCCCCTCATATCAGGGTTGAACAAGGCAACCCAGTAGAAGAAAAAGGGTACTAAAAGCAGGCAAAAGGGTCAGATACAACCCCCACTCCCACTTATAGGAGTTTCACAAGAGCATCAAACTATATGACTATAATATACATGTAGAAAATCTAAGCCAAACCCATGCTAACACTATAACTGTTGGTTCAGACTCTGTAATCCACTATGAGTTCTGGTTAGTTCATTCTGTAGGTCATGTTCTCCTGGTGTCTTTGGTTCCTTCAATCCTTCCTCACTCTCTTCTTCAGGGTGTCCTGAGCTCAGTCTAATGGTTGACTGTAGGTCTTTCCTTTTTTAATAAAATTTTTATTCAATATAATCTGATTGTTGCTTCCCCTCCCCAAACTATGACAGATCCTTTCTATATCCCCACACAACCAAATGCACACATTTTCTTTCTGTTTCATTAGAAAACAAATAAGCATCCAAAATAAATACTAAATGGATCTATTTAAGATAAAATAAAACAAACCAACATAAGACAAACCAAATAATTGAACTGAAAAAAGGATAAACTCAAGAAGCACACATGCAGTGACAAGCACATTTGCATGCAGAAAAATCCTCTAAATATACAAAATTGGAAACCATAATATACAAACATAAATAAATAAAGCAAAATGGTCACAGCACTGTGAGACAAAAATCCTTCAAAGAATATCACTGTCTGTTTTGTGCTGGCCATCTACCACTGGTATGGCAACCACCCTTAAGTGTGATTTTTATACTCAATAACATTGCACTGTAGAAGTTAAATTTTACAGGGAACATTCATATAAACACATTGAATGTAAAAGTCTTCACACTCATAATCATGAATACCAAAACATGCCTTGCAGTCTCATGTAAATTTCAATTAATCAATATTATCTCACCCTTGAAAGATTTTCTACCACTCTATATTTTCATAGCTACTCCAATAAAATTCACTTTATTATTTAAGTATGCTACTATATGCACCAAGAGTTTCAGCATTTTCATCTTTGAAAATCTACTACTATAAGAGAATTTCATGTGCTCTTGACTGACAACTTGCATAAAATCAGCATTTTCACCATAATCAATTTAATGATTTAATACACCCTAATTCTTTAAGAATAGAGGTAATGGGGCCGTAGAGATGGGTCAGCCATAAAAGGATAGACTAACAACCAAAAATATATGAATAGAGGTAATGTATTGCCAAATGTATTTTTTTTAAACTTTAAGTGTTAGCAATCTTTATGTTTTATCAAATAGCATCTTATTTTTTCTTATTTAACATTGCCATGCTTACTATATATAGCTTGAACCATTTATGCAATGCTAATTTTTGAAATAAGATACTACTTTTCTTTATTTTTGACAATTTGATATATATATATTTAATTTATCCTGGTTTCACCCATTATCCTATAATTCTCTGGTATCTCTCTTCCCTTCTTTTCACCCCTGCTTTCCACCTAGTCACTTAGATCCTGTGCACTAAGGAAAAATGATTTAATGTTAATCAATTAACTTTAATGTTTAAAAAATGCTTCAAAATCACCATAAATATTCAATATGTAATATATTGTTAAAGTTAAAATGTTATTCTCTTTATGTGGATATATGACACAAACAAATATTTGGTTAATCAGTCAATTTAAACATATAATAAAAACAAAGAAAACATCTGTCCTTCTAAGAACAAAAGCAATCCTGTACAATAAAGGAACTTCTGGAGGCATCACCATCCCTGACATCAAGCTCTATTACAGAGCTACAGTAATGAAAACAGCTTGGTATTGGCATAAAAACAGAGACGTTGACCAATGGAATCCAATTGAAGACCAGATATTAATCCACACACCTATAAACACCTGATTTTTGAGAAAGAAGCTAAAATTATGCAATGAAAAAAGAAAGCATCTTCAACAAATGGTGTTTGCATAATTGGGTGTCAACATGTAGAAGAATGAAAAGGACACAGTCAATAAGACAAAGAGGCAGCCTTCTGAATTGGAAAACATCTTCACCAACCCCACATCAGACAAAGGACTGATCTACAAAATATATAAAGAACTCAAGAATTAGACATTAAAATTCTAAATAACCCAATTAAGAATTGAAGTACTGAACTAAACAGAGAATTCGCAACAGAAATATTTCAAATGACCAAAAGATACTAAAGGAAATGTTCAACTTCCTTAGCTATCAGGGAAATGCAAATTAATCTTAGCAGGTTTTCAAATCCCAATTATATAAATACTCACGATTGAAATTCTGTACTTATTATCATAACGAGAATAGAAATTTTCATCTCAATGGGTCTTTTTCGACATAATGTTTGTATTAGGATAAAACAATGCATCTTCTAAAGATATATTCTTCAATTGTATCTTTTATCTCTTAACCTGTGTGGACACTGTGGGAGTCACTCAGAAAGTTTCAGTTTCTAATGTTAAATATTAAATAAATCATTAAAATGATAAGGTTAGGCTTACTAGCGTCAGCACATAATAAACATCAAGAGATTATATTGAAAAGCCTCAGTACTCAGGATGCTAGTAAGTATTTAAGAGTAAAAGTAAGTTATTAACACAGAAAATTTATTTAAGACAGCAGGATATCTTTGGTACTGAAGTGAAAATTGTTCTCTACCAGAAAAACCAAAAGTGTAATTCAGTATCAAAATACTACAGATCTAATGAAATTAATAATAAAAGATAAAGATAAATAGAAAGAAAGGAAATTATATTAAATAGAGCCTATCTCTATTTAAAGGATGTTCCCATACCCATTTCAATTATTTTTTTTTAAGTTTTTTTTTCATTTTACATACCATCCAGTTCCCCATACCTTCCTTCCTCCACCTTTTTTCCACTTACCCATCACCCAACCCCCATCCACTCCTCAGAAAGTGTAAGGTCTCCCATGGGAAGTCAACAAAGTCTGGAATATCAAGGTGAGGCAGCACCAAGCCACTCCCCCATATGGAATGGGCTCCAAAATGCCAGTTCATGCATTAGGGATAAATTCTGGTCCCCACACACTGCCCAAGAGACTCAACTGTCACCCACATTCAGAGTAGGTACTATGGAGTTTCCTCACTGTCAGTCCAGATTCAGTGAGCTGTCACTATCTCAGATCAGAAAGTGGTCAAGAGCATGTTGGGCTAATCCACGAAGTTACCCAGAAATTATCAAACTGAGATATTTATATGATTTCTTGAATCAAATAAAAAGTTTGAGAAGATAACTAAATTTGTTAACATGATGGCTTAAGTGTACAGAGTACTCTCATGTTTAATAGCAAGGAGATTCCTGATAAGGTATGCTTTAGACAACTAATTAATAGTCTTAGTAATATTTTATATCACAATACAATATTTAACTTAAAATAATTGAAAATGGCAGTAAATATATAGTAAGAAATGTCTTTATTCCTTAGTTTAAGGAAAATTATAAGAAAATTAATGAGAAACTGTAGTCAGTAGAACTCTGAGGAAAAAACGCACAATAAAATGGGATGTCCTTAATTCCAAAGACCATATCAAAAAGGAGCAGAATTTTTAAATTTATCCTTTTATGTGCTTATAAAATGTATCATGTTTGATAAAGAAAAAATTAGAAATATATCAGTGTACATTAAATCATTTGATCTAAATAGAGTTGTAGAAGAAATATTATTGTGATAGGTAAAGCATAAAAATAATAATATAAATAAATTTGCTATTTAGAACACAGCTCATTGGGGCAAACTTATAATTCTTATTCAAAATGCATATACTACAATAACTTGACTTCAGAACATAAATCCAAATTGAGAGATTTTAAAGAAGTTTAATCAAGAGAACAGAAACCAATAATTTCCCATTCATTTTTATGAAATATGTAAAAGACTAATCACACATATGTATGTATTCCAGAATTCAAAAACTGGAGATTCCATTACTTATGCATATTTAGACTACTATAAGGCAAATTACATTTCTTAAAATATAAGCTGTTAAAAAGCATAGTTTTTGAATTATTATACAATGACAAATAATATTTAAAATGTATTAGTTAAAAATTTCATAGATAAATTTAAAAAGGACCATAAAGAAATTTTAAAAAATAATAAGATATACCTTATTCAAATATAAACAAGTTTAGCAACCTCAGATTGTGGTGACTCAATATGTTCAAAGTATAAGAAAGGGAAAGGTGCCACTTAACAAGTATTTATGATTTAATAACAAAAATGAAATCCCATTTTCTTGCCATAGAAAAGATGATAATTGGAGCAATATCAAAAATATCATAGAAAATCACGAAGGAAAACTTTAAGGACAAATGTTTTTTTCTTAAAAACAAAAATAAAACAAATACTGCTTAATATTATTGAGCAAACAAGAGAGAAATCTCAAACAGAAATAATTTATCAAACTGATGTCTGTCTAGTTCTTTTGCATTTCTAAAATGGCAGTGTTCACCAAATTCTCTGCTCATTCCATTTTTATTTTGTGAAGTTTCATTAAGTATTTTTAAAATATCCTCTAAAATTTCATTATAATTATGATAGGCATACATACACAAACTCCTAGGTATTTAGGAATAAAAAAATATTCTAAAGGGATTTCAACAATATATATATTTGTATATAGGTACTATTTAAAAATGGGCCAAGGACCTTAATAGATACCTTACCAAAGCAGACATAGGACATGTATATAGGAATACTTTGATACACCATATGTAATACAGGGAATGTATATTAAAACAGTGATGTGAGATCATGATAACATTATAAGAATGACCACATCCAGAAGGAGGATGGCATCAAGGTTTGTTACAGACACACAGCAACAGGATCTCTGCATTCTTGGCTGCTAAGAATAGCTCAATTTTCCTAAGGCTGAGACCTTTTAATACTGTTGCTCATGTTGTGGTGACCCAGAACCATAAAATTATTTTGTCGTTACTTCATAATTATGATTTTGCTACTTCTATTAATCATAACGTAAACAACTGATGTACAGGCTATCTGATATATATCCCCCAAAGTGGTCATGACCCACATGTTGAGAACCACTCGAATAGAGAATGGTACAGTTACTGAGAGGGCTAGCAGTTTTTACAAAAGCAAGCACACCTTTACCATAGTATCTACTATTTTGTTCCTAGATACTGGCCCAAAGAAGTTGAAAGTGTTGTTTACATAATACCCCATCATGGATACTTTAGGATTTGTTGTTGTTGTTATTCTTCATTTCTGTTAATTTTCACAGTTTCTAAAACTTAGCAGCACCTCAGATTGTCCTTTAGTAAGCAGGCAGATAAATAATTGTAGGTCCAGACAATGGAGTATTAGTCACTACTCAACTGAAATGAGCCAGCACCTTGAGCATGTCTGCATTCTGAAAACCTGAAAGCTGGAGGTGGGGAAACTACAAGTTTGAAATCATGACAGAAAATTCAAGGCCAGTCTCATACTACAGAAGATGTGTCTCAAAACCTCTTCTGGTAAAAGTGTGGTATACCAAACCATGGGCTGTCATAGAGGAATATAAGACACAACATCGTTAAGTGGCGAAAAGAAATCTGAAAATCTATATGATGTGTGACCTCAGATATTCAACCTTCTGAAAGAGTAATGATATAGATATGAATAATTTGCATTGGTATGGATTTTGCTTTGTTGATATAAATTTAAGGTCAATTTGTTATATGTCTATGTATTTCTGATCTTGATTAAGGTATTGTGATTGTGTAGCTCATTTAAAAATGTAATGTATAATTAAAAATATAGATTGTTAATGGATAATCATTGATAATAGTCAAGCTTGTAGTCATATTAGTTAGATTTTCTAGATATATAAATATATATTTGAGTTAGATAGACATTCTTCCTATCTTTCAAAGACTACAAAATATGGCATTTAAAATGTTTTAATAACTTAGGGCTTTTCATGACAATGAGACACATCTGCTCCTGGCAGCACCAATCTACTACAAGAGGAAGATGGGTATCAAAGAGGCTCCTTGTGGAGTTTGTTAGCCATTTGGGCAAGAAACTGCTCTTGTCTGGACTAATGCATAAACTGGACATGAAAAACCCACAGAGAGATGACTGCTAAACTTGCCTAAAGGTGAGATGATTCTTCGGGGTTCCTGTTTCATGAAAGAGTCTGCGAGACATTCTATAGGACACAAAAGAAAGTGGCTGAACTGTCTTTGAAATTTCCTGCTTCATGGAAATATCTTCTGGATACTATGGGCCTCTAGGCTGAAGATGGATTCCCCTTTGGGTAAATGTCCAGACAGTGAGATGTCTCTGTCAATTCTAGAGTTTTGGAAGTTGCTTACAATGCACTTCCTGTTTACTAAGGTAATATTATATCCTTCTGGAGTCTTTGATGGACTTGAAGAATTTATAGCTACAGTTATAGTTTTCTTTAGTTATAATAAAAGATAAGGAAGATATAAATATGGTAACTGTAGTTCTTGCTTGATAACTGTTTAGTTATATGTAATTTTACTATGTTAAAATTAAAGCCTTTCTTTTTGTTTAAACAAAAAAAGGGAAAATGGTGTAGGAGGTTCTCCTGTCTATGTGTTGCTTTCATTGGTTGAATAAAAAAAAAAACTGCCTTGGCCTTTTAAAAGGGCAGCACTTAGGTAGGCAGAGTAGACAGAACTAAATTCTGGGAGAAAAAAAGCAGAGTCATAGAGAGCTGCCATGGAGCTGCCAGGTCAGACATGCTGAATCTTTCCCGGTCGGCCACTGCCATGTGGTAATATAAAGATTAACAAAAATGGGTTAAATCAAAATTTAAGAGTTAGCCAATAAGAGACTAGAGATAATGGGCCAGGCAGTGACTTAATTAATACAATTTCTGTGTGATTATTTTGGGTGTATTTAGGGTGTATGCTCACCTGGATGACAAGCAGCCCACTCCTCCTGTTACAGAGTAAGATGTTAGACAGCAAATAAACATGTAAATAAACAAATAAATGAATTAAATAAATTGTTCTCAGGAGTTCCTGTGAAAAGGAGATAAAAGAAGAGAATATTAATAGTTCCACTTTCTGTGGAACTATTCTCTATGAAACTACAAAGTTGAACAAACACCATAATGTATTAATTGCCAAATATAAATGGCATAAATCGATAGGGTTGCTGGGTGATTTTATAATGTATCAGTTTAGGTTTATGAATGTAAAATATCTTCCACTGTAGAATTTTAGTGGTATAAGAGCCATGTAAATTTGGTCTACGGGCAATGTGTTTTTTTCCTCTGATTTTGCTATACTTCTAAATTTTGTCTTCAAAATACCTTTATATAAAATATGTAAAACACCCATTTAATAAACTTTTGTGTGACAATCCTGATGCAGATATGAACTCAGAGGCTATGATAAGACAAAGCAGACCTGCATAATATCAAAACACTGATAAGGGGAATTGGATATAAAATTCCATACCTAACAAAGACAATTTTGCAGAACTATTTTTTTCTTTTTGCTTTATTTCCTTATTGCTAAGTGTTCCTTTAATTTGTTTTCTTGGTATTTTTTGGGGAAAGTTGTTGTTAGAGTTTCATTTTATTTGTTTTGTTTATTTATAAAGAACTTAAAGTTGAGTAGGTAAGAGGAGAGAATCTGGAAGGATATGGGGAGGGGAAGAATAAGATAAAAGTTTATTTAAATTTAAAAATTGTCTTAATACATGAAAATATAATAGAAAATGAAAAATGGGGCCAATTTGTCATACAATAGATGGATTTGTTGCTATATGCCTTGAGGAAATATAGTATTTTCTGTATTAATTGAGAAAAAGTTGTAATATTATTAATAAATGTTTGGATTTAATGGCTTCAATTTTATTGTTGAAACTAGTGATAGCTTTGTGAATTATTTAAATTTTTCATAGGTTATATTTTGATCATATTCTTTTGCCTCTTCTAATACCTCCCAAATCTTCAACATCCTCTGAATCACTCAAATTCATCATCTTTCTATTTCTCACGCTAACAAAAAGGTCTAGATTAAAACAAAAAAACAACAATAAGACAAAAAATAATAAACCAAAAAGTGCACAAAAATGATAGAATCTGTGCTGTGCTGACTAACTACTCCTGGGCATTGTGCCTGTCCTAAAGTGTGGTAGATATACTCAGTGTCACTCTGTTAGACCTTACTGATATTTCCTTTCCCAGAAGCTATAAATACAGTTAACTATTAACTATATTAATCTTTATACAAATGACTAGGTTTTCATTATTTCATTCATTCTTTTTAAAATATAAAAAATAAAATAATAGAAAAAAATTTAACCTTGAAGTTGGTCAAAGAAACCAACAGAAGGAAAAGAGCCAAAGAAAAGGTACAAGAATTAAAGATCCACTTATTCTCATACTCAAGAATCAGACACTTAAGCAGTGATCCCTTCTGCTCAATTATAAGTTTCATAGGTTCTGCTCTCCTTAAATCTAGGGACTATGTATGCTTTTATTTAATATCACAGTGAATATTTTGAATAAATAAACACAAGAGCAGGAAATAACCTACCTTTAATAAAGTGAAATATTAATTGCTGAGTTTTAATGTATTTGTACACTGAGGTTTTTCAAGTAGAACATATTACTTAAAATATATGTGTTGAGTCTCAATATATGTATATATATATATGCTAATTTTAGAAAAGGTAAATTTCTACAGTGAAATAGCTACTTCACTTGAACGTTTTCCTTTAGACTGTCTCTGCAGCTTATTTACATAATGTCATAATAGGCAATCAATGTGTTGTCTCTATGTTTAAAGACATAAAACTCTTCTTCCCTCTAGAGTGCTTGTGTAAGGCTTTCTGATTTAGAATGTATTGGGGAAATTGCAGTAATATTATTGATGTTCCCATCGGTTTGGGTTTAAGCCTATAATTAATAGCTTGTTTCCTGTCGTTTCAATGGACATAATCAACTTCTAAGCTAATTACAAAGTCGAAAGCTATAAAATACTCCCCAAATTAAATGGAAATCTGCTTTTGGAACAAAAGGCATTTAGAAGTTCGGAGGCTGAAGTGTGCTCACAAGGCTCAAGCTGTCATTTGGAAATTTTTCTGCTAAGAATGTAATACATGCTGCTAACCTTGTGATATGTACTCGCTACCATAGGAAATGCAACTGATCATCTGTTAGCATAGCCATTTAACCAGCTGATGCATTCGCTAGATGATGACAACTAGTAGTTAGGTTACTTTTTCACCAGTTATCTTTGTGGTTCCATTGGCAATGAGCTAATTTCATGGCTGGAAAACAGCATTTGTCACAAATCCAATACTGTTCTAAATGTGGTTATTATCACTCATTACATTCTCTATAGTCACATATTTTTTTACTACTATCACTTCATATTATTTTTATAAATTTGTACTTCAAAATAATAAAATATAATTTATTAAAATTAATTAAAAGAGTATTCTGACCAGGGAAGTAGCTAGACTAACAAGAGATCTTCATATCTCCCTCTTCTTCAAATTCAATCTCCCGTCCCATCCTCAGTTCTTTTTCTTTTATTTTTTTAGTGATATTTTTTACCATATATTTTAATGTAAAACTGGGGAATAAATATAAGACAAGCACCACGACCACCCAACCTTCATGTTCCTCCTCTACTTTTTCGGCGACCTGTCTTTCTTGAGTCCCAGGAAAATCTATGATCCATCGCTGACCTACCAACTGTAAACCATAGCCCTTCAACCAATGCTTAACTCTGATTGGATGTCAGGCTACAACATAGATAAGAGTCCCATCAGGCAGCACATGTAGTGGCTAGATATAGATGCAGACAAAGCACCCATACAGAGAAAATAATACCATTAAAGTTTAATTTTTTTATTTTCTAAATTTATTTTTCAAAGCAGTAGGGGGTGGGATATGGAACTAGACAGAAACTTCTCAAAAGAATTACAAATGACTTGAAAATCTTTAAGTCCTATCTAAACAAATCCCATGTCATAATGACCATTTTCAGAACCAAGAATGATAAAAAAAAATATTACTTGTATGGATGTGGGGAACTGGAACCTTACACACTGTTGGAAGTGTATATTAGTTATAGGCACTTTTATAACCAGTCTTTAGTCTTCTAAAACAAAACAAAGAAGGATCATCCTCAGTTCTTATCTGCTGCTTATTCTTCCTCTCTGTCTCCACCTCTGGTAGATCACACAGATCTCCCTCTGCAAACTTCCTTCCCTCCACTCATTCCATTATCCAAGCTTCTAACTTAAGCAGGCAATCCCTGGAGACCCTCAGGCCACTCCAACTAGGGAAGCAGGTAAGTCAACTAAGCAGGTTGGCAAACGTCAGGTCTTTGCTCCTCTCCTGATCTCCATATACAATTTCCCAGTTTCACCCCTAGTTATGTAGCAGACTGCTTGTTGTGTCCCGTCCTCTCTCACTGCCCTCACTCCCAAGGGACTATGTAGATTCTGGTAGAATAGCCTAGTTTTCCTTCCCTTGTAAACCATCTTAATACTCCTCCTATCTCATTTTTCTTTCTAAAAGTCTGCCCCCAGTGCCTAGAAACAAACATTATAAAGAAAGTCCAGTGGCCACTGTTGTGGAACATTATTTTAAATAGGCAAAGATGTGTTCCAGGAAACTCGGAGGTACACCTCACAAGCAGGATATATGAGATGGAGGAATATAATCTCAGGTGCTGAACAGAGATTCTGGAGAAACAAAAATGAATACCTTATAAAAGAAATTTTTGAACTTAAAAACATCAAGGAAACTTGGGACGCCGAGGAAAGAGCTATAGAAATAAAGGAAGGAGAAGGGATTCAAGTAATAGCCAAAGAAAATAAATTCAACAAAATCAAAGAAGAAAAATTTTCTAAAGTTAAGAAGGAAATACCTATCAAGATACGAGAAGCACACTAAACACCAGATAGACTGGACCAGAAAGTAAATTTCCCTCAGCACAAAATAATCAAGACACTAAAACCTAATGTACATAAAATGAACAAATAACATATAAAAGCCGACATATAAGAATAATACTTGAGTTCTTAATGGAGAGTTGAAAAGCTAGAAGGGCCTGTGGTGGTATTCTATAGACTCTAAGAGACCACAGATGCCAGTCTAAAGCACTAAACCCAGAAAAACTTTCTGTCACAATAGATGGAGAACGTAAGATATTCCATAAACCAAAACAAATTTAAACAATATTTGTCTACAAATCCATATACCAGAAAGTGTTAGAAGAAAAACTCTAACTCACAAAGGTTAACCCCACACATGTAAACAAAAGGAAAAAAATCATACACCAGCAAATCAAAAGAGGGAAACACACACACACACACACACGCACACATACTACCAATACCACCACCGACAAGACAAATGAAAAGGAATCAATAATCATTGATCATTAATCTCTCAAGTTCAGTACAACTCCACAGTAAAAACACACAGACTGACAGAATGGATTTGAAAAGAGGATCTAATAACAACACACACACATTAGCAGTAAATATAGACATCAACTCATAATAAAAGGGTAGAAAAAAATTTCCAAAGTAATGGATATAGTAGCAAACAGGTATAACCATTTTTATATCTCACAAAATAGATTTCAAACAAAACTAATCAGAATATATAGGGAAGGACACTACATACTCATGAAAAGAAAAATCTACCAAGATGACATTGAAATTCTTAACACCTATTAAATACAAAGGTACCACAGTTCATAGAAGAAACGTTATCATAACTTAATTCACATGTTGTTTCTCATACATTGATTGTGGAAAATTTCAATACCTGACTCTTAAAAATGGGCTGGTCATTCAGGCAGAAAATATACAGTAAAATGTTGGAAGTAACTGACATTGTATGCCAAATGGACCAAACAGATATTTACAGAGCATGCATGGTAAAACACAAAAATATCAGAGAAAGAAACTGAAGAAGATGAAATAATCTCCAATGCTTATTAATTAGTAAGATAATTACTTTGTTGCTTGTATTATTCTTTTATGTACATTAACTGGTAATAATGGCCATCTTACCAAAAGAAATCTACAGATTGAATACAACCCCTTCAAAATTTCATCAAATTCTTCACAGATCTTGAAAGGACAAGTTTCAGCTTCTTGAAGAAAAACACACACGCAATTATGCATGCACACTCACACATAAACACACACACAAAACAATCCCTGGATAACTAAAACAATCATGAATAATAAAAGAACTGCTCGAGGTATCATCATCCAAGATCTCAAATTGTTCTACAGAGCTATAGTAATAAAAACAGCAAGATAGACATAATGTTGGCACAAAACATACATGTTGATTAATGGAATCATATTGAAGAACAAGACAATAATTCACACATATAATGGATATCAGATTTTTGACAAAGAAACCAGAAATACAGACTTAGAAAATAACAGCATCTTCAGTAAACAGTGCTTCTCAAACTGGATGTCTGCATGCAGAAGGACTAAATAATATCTTTTCTTAAGAGCCTGCATTAATTTTTAGAAATCAAGTGTATCAAAGACCTCAACATTAAACCTGATACACTGCACACAAATAAGAGAAAATGGGGAACAACCTTGAACTCACTGGCACAGGAGAAGACTTCCTGAAAAGCACACCAATAGTGCAAAGAGTAAGATCAGCAAATTTCTTAATTGCTAATTTCTTAATTAGACCTGGTGTTTAACTGTGAACATAAGGACCTCTTGCCCTCTACACTTTTTCTTCTGTTTATTTGTTTGCTTTGTTTATTCTGGTTTGTTTATATTGATATAATTTTCTGTCATGATTAATAATGTTTTTTAATTCCTGTTTGTATGCTAATTAGAGAAAGGAAGGATGTGGGTTTTGGTAAGGGAGAAGTGGAAAAGATCTGGAAGGAGTGGGGAAGGAAAACTATAATCATGAAATGATTAATGAAAAGAAAATATATTTTCTTTTTATTGTTATTTTATTTTATTAATTTATTCTTCTCTCATAAAATATTGCCCAACAATAGTCTCCCATCTAACCTCTCTTCCCAATCCCACCACCTCCCCTTGATTTCCCTCCAGTAAAAAAGAAACCTCCCAGTGTAACTTGGCTAGCTGTAACAAGATTAGGCATATACCATTATAGCAAGGCTTCTTCTTCTTCTTCTTCTTCTTCTTCTTCTTCTTCTTCTTCTTCTTCTTCTTCTTCTTCTTCTTCTTCTTCTTCTTCTTCTTCTTCTCCTTCTCCTTCTCCTTCTCCTTCTCCCTCTCCCTCTCCCTCTCCCTCTCCCTCTCCCTCTCCTCCTCCTCCTCCTCCTCCTCCTCCTCCTCCTTTTTACTCTACCTCCTATTCCTCCTCCTCCTCTTTCAACTTATTCTTTTATTCTTTTTTTTCAGACAGACTCCCATTATGTATTTCAGACCAATCGGAATCTCACAGAGATTTGCCTGCCTTTGCCTCCCCTATGCTGAGATTAAGGATGTGAATTCTCATCTTTTAATTCTCCTTTGTAGTCTCTGAGCATAAACTTTACCTGTTTTTACTGTGTCTTACCATGGAGATCTACATTTGAAACTTGGAAAAGGATTCAATATCAGTGAGCAAATGGTCTTTTCTTGGTGGTGACTCTCAGATTTGTCTGTTTGTTCCTGGAGCAGGTTAGTTGGTACATATTAAAGTATCTAATGTAATGTACCATTTAATTGTTACTTAACAATTCCTTCTCTGTTTTACAATCTAAAATTGCATAAAGAATATTATGTTAATATTATCCTAATATACATTAGAATGTTTAACAATTCACAAATGATTTGATTCTAAGATAACATTCTAATAGCTAATTTGATCTGAAAAAATTGAAATAAATTTGAGAAAAATAAGCATAAGCAAGAAAGATAGGTTGTTGCATTAAAGTGAACTCCCTGAGAACTTTCTGCTAATTCTTCTTTCTTGAAGGTTTTTTTTTATACTTATAAAGATTTATATCACATTTGCATACAAAGCATAAGGCTCAGTTCTTAACAAGGCCATCTGTGGTATACTTTTTTCTTTTACTTAAGAACATATTTCTGCTCCTTTGTCCCACGGAGCCGAACAGAGAGGAGCGGGCAACCCTCAGTAGGCCTGCTTTTGGGACCGAGAACCTCGCCCAACTAGCTTCCGCGGATTCATCTGGACCCTGTCCCGGCTGCACCTGAGCTCTGCCCACCCGGGCTGAGGCCTTGGGGGAAGGACGAGTCCCCTGCTAGGGGGCCTCCTTTGTCCCACGGAG